>JAPYYQ010000341.1:0-113987 GCA_030522585.1 Anagyrus pseudococci
TAAAATATAGATACAAATTTTTTGATAAATCTAACAGAAATAGAATAGTTTCTACGAAATTATGTCGGTGCAGTACTTCACCTCGAAACGAAGATTTCCCACAGGTGGAAGTGCGAAAGGAATGCCTGTGAAGGCTTTATAAATTCGTCCTTGTAAGGAAGCTTTGTACGATCCTCTCATGCGACCGTAAGCCGTCTGTACTCTTGGAAGATTATCTTCTAAACTTGATATTTGTGCAAAATAAAATGTTATTAATAACATTAACTTTATTAAATGCCAAGACATTTTGACAAAAGTTAAACACTACAAATGAATCAATTAAATAAAAATTAATACTGGTAGTTAAAAACTAATGTTAAACAGAATCTAGTCGAATTAACAATGTAAATATAATGTCAATGCATAAAGCTCAGTCCTTTTATATTTATCATTATCACGGTCATTAATTAAAAATAAGCTTGATCGATTTCTATCAGTAATCGCTCATACTAAAGAAAAACGCGTTTTATTCGTCTTATATAGATAAAGTGGTTTTTAGTAAAGGATTCTAATAAGAAAACTATGATTTCACTTCACTTTAAAATATAATTTAATATTAATTCGTGTACAAAACCATTAAATAGACGATATTATTAATTAATACTATAATAAATTTTAGTATTATACGAGATATTGGTAAAATTTAGGTAGATTAGTTTCATTAAAAATAACGCTTTGTTAACTATATTTGGCCACGGGCAGACAAGCACAGCACACACACACACACACAACTAAATAAAAAATTAACCTATAGTATAACTCCAATGACATTTCCGTATTTACAAATATTATCTTTAAATCACGAAAAATTTTACGTAGCAGAAAAGGAATATAACCTTCTAAGATTATCTAAAAATATAAATCTATACTTTTTAAGTACCTTCATGAGAAAAATTTAAATTGCGTTGTATATTGTCGATTGGCAATGTTCCTATCTCCATAAGTAATACAATAAAAATAATTTATCTTTTTTAAAATAGATCTAAACAATCCAAGATTTTGAAATCTCGAAATCTATTAACTACTTACGTTACCACAATTTGATTTTCGAGATAATACTTTTATGAATAATTAAGATATCATTGAAAGCAATTTTTTAATCTCATTTTAATCCCAGTGTTGTATTTGATTTAAATGAAAACAAGCAGTGATTTATATTAATAAAATCAGTATAATTTATCTAATTTTGTGGACTTTAATTTTATCGATTAAAATTTTGTTGTTTGTAAAAAAATAAACAAATATTGTTCTTTTTTATAACAGAAATATTGAAATATATTGAATGTTGAGCATGAATGAAATTCTCTAATTATTATAACATGTGATTTTACAAATTCGAAACATTGAGTGCAAAATATGATGCGTACAAAAGAATAGTTTTCTTGCCATCTTAATAAAAAAATAAGCCTTACACGCAACATTACGTTCTTACTTATTTCGATGGCATAAAGTTTATTTTCGTGGTCTGTCTCGGAATTAAGTGTCGTTAACTTTTTTAAAAATTTTAATCATACCTGCAACATAAGCGTGTAAAAGCGGAAAACACTTAATTTTATTCTTAATGACACGATAAGAACAAAACGTAAATCAGTAATATCAGTATTAATAAAGGCAGATGTTGTCTTTTGAGCTAATCCAGCTTAATGTCGAGTTTAATCATTACATTTTTTAAAAAAAGAATAATGATACGAAATTGTTTTTGTTTAAGCGTCGTTAGGTGTCACATTGTTCTTATTTTTAATAAAATTGTTATTATTTGTACGAGCAATAATGATTTTGGCGCTCGAGAAATCGCAATCTTGGCATTCCCTTCAGATGAAACGCATTTTTATCGATAAAGCCACTCATTTTATCAATTAACGAGTGCTTTTTCATCAGAGAAGCCTTGATTTCGATCTGAGTTTGTGTGAGTCCTGTAGTGTGTATCTTTGAGAAGAAAATGGATGTATCTTAATATACATTTTAATTTAATAAGTGCGGTTTTACAAATTGCGCGTAATTCCTTCGAAAGCAAGAATCGCATTCTAAAATTTGTATTCTCTCGAGATTTGGCGCCAGGAAGCTGCGTAGAAGCAATAACAAGATATATCTCATTTCCGTTATGTTTTTTCTCCGCTGTCTTCTTTCCACAACCTGCCGCTCGCAACGAGTAGAGAGAGAAAGAGAGAAAAAACATCAAAGCGTTGCCAGTGCTGCAAGCGCAGCTGCGCTCATACACTCGTACCCCTCCTCTCCCCTATACCTCTCCCCTTTAACCAGCCGGTTGATACACATCCCCGCACAGTGTTGCCAGATACTCCCGGTCCCCTTCCGTCTGAGCGTGCTGCTCTCCCCCACCTCATTATATACACGGCGGCGTTGTTGGCAGTCGTTTATACGTGCGTCGCCATAGAGTGGAGTAGCATAGCGCGCTAAGCCGGGGAGAGACAACAGTGTGGCTGCAGCTTTACTTACGAGGCGAGCAATCGTTTTGTGAGCGTGTGCGTGCGTGCAGGGGCCCCCGCGCAGTAGCCAAGCAGCTCCTCAGTCGTTGTTGGACTCTAAGGTGAGTGGTCACGCGCATTTTTCTCATCCGTTAAGCAAACCGCCGGCAAGCTCGATCCGGCCTCGAAAAGTGACGAATCTCGTTGTTCAGCGTTCCCGGTAAACTTTGCCCGTTGTATTTTTTTCGTTAATTCACGTTAAAAACGAGATTAATGGACGAGTTGGTGCGAGAGCGGCTACGCGGCCGTTGTAGCCTCTCACCGCAACGTCCTTGATACGCGTCTGTTCCTGCGCAGCTAGTTTTCTTCCTCGTTTGTTAACACACGCTTTTTCACGAGGTTTACCGTTAAAATCCGCGCGTCTCGTGGCTGGGCAAGCAAGTCGAGAGAGCACTCGTGGCGAGAGAAACCTCTTCTCCTCGGTGTGGCGCGGCATTGCGAGCCATCTTGTGGACGCTTCGCCGTGTAGCGCGTGCCGGCGCTTTGTCCGACTTTCTCGTTGAGCCGGCTCTTCCTACGTAGCATCGCCCGGTTGTTTATTTCGGCATCGGATCTTTCGCTTTTCCAAGGTTATAACGAGTAGCCCGCGTTGGGGCTTTTTCGGAAAAACGGTTGGAAATCGACGGGTCTGGTCGCCGTGGGGGAGAGAGAGCAAGCGACTCGGCAAGTATGGCGTCGAGGAAAATGGCGGCGCGTCGGGCTTCCGATTCCGCGCGTTATTGATTTCTTGAGCGCCCTCGAGTCCGGCCGGCTTACGCGCTTCGATTATCCCCCTACGATTTTTTGTACGGCTGTTTACTGCGTATATACCTTTCCGAATCTCCGAGTGATGTTATTCTGGTCTTAACCAAAGATGATGACAACTCTTTTACCACTACCCACTACTGACGAGATTCTAGTCTGAAATTCATGATCTTATCTGCGGGAAAAGTCGACGTGGATTGTAACGTTTTTTTTCTTGTTTTCCGTTTCAGATTTTAAAGAGATAAAACAAACCCCAATTCATTAAACATGGCAGACGAGGAACTTCTGGACTATGAAGACGAGACTGAGCAGACCATTGTTGGTAATGGCGAAGTCGCACCGGCTAAGAAGGAGGTCAAGGGAACGTACGTGTCCATACACAGCAGCGGCTTCCGCGACTTCCTTCTCAAACCCGAAATTCTAAGGGCTATTGTCGATTGCGGTTTCGAGCACCCTTCAGAAGGTGCGTACTACTTATATATTTATTTACTTTCCATAATTTAAAATTATTATTTTATTTTACAATTTTATAAACAATATTGGTCAAAATGATGATTTAAATAGATAGGGACAACTGATTTACTCTGATTGCTTAAATCTATTCCTGATTTTCTGAAAAACAAAAAAATTATGTTTTATTTTTTTAAATGGATTTTTACAAATGTGATAACATTATTTACAGTTCAACACGAATGCATTCCACAAGCTGTACTCGGCATGGACATCCTATGCCAGGCTAAATCTGGTATGGGTAAGACAGCAGTATTTGTCTTGGCTACCTTGCAACAATTGGAATTGACTGAAAATCAAGTCTATGTTCTTGTGATGTGTCACACCCGAGAACTTGCTTTCCAAATTAGCAAGGAGTATGAGAGGTTTAGCAAGTACATGCCACAAGTCAAAGTAATTATCTCTTTTTTATGTTTAATTATTATTATTGTGTTAAAAGGATTTTATATGATGTAAATTTTGTCTTAGCCTAAAATGATGACACTCATTTACTACCACCCACTACTGATAAAATCCTTTATTCACAAATAATTATTTTTGCAGCTTTAAAACTTTAACTTTTACTAAATTTTATTGTTTCATTTTATAGGTAGCAGTATTTTTTGGTGGTCTGCCAATTCAAAAAGATGAAGAAGTCTTAAAAAACACATGTCCCCATATTGTCGTGGGTACACCTGGACGTATCTTAGCTCTTATTAAGAGCAAAAAATTAAACTTGAAAAATTTAAAGCATTTTGTTCTTGATGAATGTGACAAAATGCTTGAGCAATTAGGTAAATATTGTTGAATATTCATGACTTAAAAAAAAGAAAATTTATTTCACAACATTAGGCAATAATTAATGGTTTTTCTTGTTCATTACAGATATGCGCAAAGATGTGCAAGAAATTTTCCGAAGCACTCCCCACGGCAAACAAGTAATGATGTTCAGCGCTACATTGTCAAAGGAAATTCGTCCAGTCTGCAAGAAATTCATGCAAGATGTAAGATGTGATGACTTCTTCACTTTGATCTACAATTCAATCCTCACCTATAAATACCTATTAGGATACATCTGGGGGGTGGGGTAGATAATGTAACACAACATGCCGTGAAAGCATTATATTCTCTGAAGCTTATCTATTCAATTAAATCGGAAAGCCCGACGGACATTCAACTATCGCGAATGTCATCGGGGAAAAAGCTCGTCAAGGCATTCAACTTCCGTGAATGTTGTCGTGGATTTATTATAAAATAGGAAAGCCACCGTCAGGCATTCATCTTCCGTTATTGTCATCGGAGTTGATACTCGCTTCCAAAACCAGCCTTATGCCATCCTTTGTGCCGTTGGATGTAGATATTAAAAGATAAAAAAAACATACCGGTCCCAATAGTACACAACCGACATGTTAGGAACCTTAGTTTTATTTTATTTTGAGTTAACTTGAAAAAATAAATCCAGGAAAAAATACTTAATTTAAAAAAAATGTAAGAAAAAAGGGTTGGATTTTCATGAAAATCTTTTCGCAAAAGGGTGGGAGGGTCAAGAGCTCAAGTCATCCTGAAGAAAGAAGAACTCAAGAAAGAAGACTCAAGAGGATTTCCGGGGGATGGATTAGCTTGAGAAAAAAAAAAAAGAAATAACCGGGATCATAAAAAATATTTTACATTCCTATAAGTAGTCGCTATTCCTGGATTTTCCAAAGTATTGGCATCGAGAAATTTTGGCTTTACTATCAATCTTTTATTTGATTTCAAAAAGCGCAAAGCCTTGTGCTGGAAATTCAAAAGGTCTCGGTTAAAAAAGAAAAAAAACGACAAATTTATTGTAAAACGGTTCCCAACACATGATTGTACAACCCCCGGTATAACTACTCATAAAAGATGCATGCCGAGAAATATTCAAGTACTCAGTGTGTGCGAAGTGTGAGATGTTTGCCATTGACAAGACGTCGTAGCTGAGCATTCCTGGGTGCCACCTCAGGTGTGTCGAGGCGACCGCGGAGTTCTTGTTATTGGCACTGTGCTAGGAGGTGGGCGACGTCACACAGTATGTAGTAAAACAAAGTCGGTTAAAACAATACAAGTGATGGCGCGAAACTTAATTGTTACTTTCAACTTAATTGTTACTTTTTTTGCCGATTTGTATTGTTTTTGCATTGTACACGTCAAAACCTTTTTCTGTTGTAAACTATTATGTATTAGTTGAGTTTTTTTTATAATACTGATTGATGATTGAATAGTCTTCGACGAAATGTTTACATTATATATGAAGTATCTTGTGATCTTAAAAACTTGCGATCCAAGAAACACTTCGTTGTAATTTACGCATAAACGCGCTTCGTATTAAAGAATACGAAACAGTAGTTCAACAGATCCAGTAATAATAAAGATCCAGGCCAAGAACCTTTGACTTTCGACTCCTTCCAGGTAACATATTGAATATAACATAAACATTTTTTTACTTGTTTACACAGCCTATGGAGGTCTACGTGGATGATGAGGCCAAACTTACATTACACGGATTGCAACAACATTATGTCAAGCTCAAGGAAAATGAGAAAAACAAAAAACTTTTTGAACTTTTAGATGTACTTGAGTTCAATCAAGTGAGTTTCTAACAATTGGGTTCAGTTTGGACTCTGTTTTCATTGTTACTAAAATTTTTCTAATATCAATCAAACTTTGTAAACTAATGAATTTGACTTTTTAGGTTGTCATATTTGTGAAGTCAGTCCAGAGGTGTATGGCACTGGCTCAACTACTTACCGAACAAAACTTCCCCGCAATTGGTATCCACAAAGGCATGACACAAGAAGAGCGATTATCTAGATATCAATCATTTAAAGATTTCCAACAGGTAATAATTTTTTGGATTTTCATAAATAATTCTTTTTAAATTTATTACACGATGAGGACAATTTTCATAAATGATCACATATCGTGATTCTCTTGAACTCTCTCACTGAGTGTTTATTTAAATTCATTTTTTGAAATTAAAATTTTTGCTCTTGAGAAATCAAATTAAATAATTTTATTATATTTTCAGCGAATTTTGGTAGCTACCAATCTTTTCGGCCGTGGAATGGATATCGAAAGAGTAAACATCGTATTTAATTACGATATGCCTGAAAATTCCGACACATACCTTCATCGTGTTGCACGAGCTGGTCGTTTTGGTACAAAGGTAATTTTCTCAAGTCTTAATTTTTCTTTAATGTTTGCAAGTTGAATTTGTATTAATAAATTTATTTAAATTTTCCAGGGTCTAGCTATTACATTTGTAAGCGATGAGAGCGACGCTAAAATTTTGAACGACGTTCAAGAGAGATTTGATGTCAACATCACTGAGTTACCTGATGAAATCGACCTATCTTCTTACAGTAAGTTTTGTCTTATTTCCGTGTTTATCAATTGAAAAATGCAGTAATATGAAACTAATGTTGAATATTTTTATTTGCAGTTGAAGGACGATAACGCGTGAACTGACTACAATTCATTAATATTTTATCATTGAAACTTTCATAGACAAACTACATGTACTTGTAATTCACATTTAAATATAGTAGTCGTATAAGTAACAATTATTTATAATTTTTGTAATTTATACAAAAATAATAATTTTTCAATGTAAATTTAGTGACCAGCTTTTGTAATAATAGATGTGATTTTTAATTAAGATTTTGTTGAATTACTCATTATTGATTTTTTTTAATGAAGTTGTAATATTCATCAAAATGTGTACATATTATTAATTTTCATTTGCAATAAAAAGAAGGTACTTACACCTCCAAATTCAATAGTTATTTTTTCTATGTCGTTTCTTGGTTTTCAAAATTTATTCATGATTATGCATTATTTTGAATATTTCAATGACGTTTACAATTTCCTTCCCTATTTATCACTCCCAGTTTTCTTTTAAAACTTTAACTATAAAAAGAAATTAAATTAACAGTAATAACGAACTATTCGAAAACTTTCCTTACGAGAACCTCCGTAACGGCTAAATTCAAAAAACGTTCGAATCGCTAAAACCAGTGGCTCTCGCGTCGCGAATGCTCATTACCGTTTTCTCCGGTTTCTAAAAGAGCTAAGCATTGTTAAAATGTCGTACACAACCGATATCGACGTAAGCGTTCCCGATCCAGTGGATTTGATCTGTTTGAACTGTCAAGTAAACCCTATCGACTTCGAGTACTCCCCGCTAAAAACGGATTTCCACTGCCAAGCTATAACCTGCAGGTAAAGGTTAATTTGCATAATTCCACTACTCGGCGTTTAAAACACTCAGAGTTAACAAACGAATTAACCGTACAGGCTTCTGATGCACACGATGAAGGAGTGCATAGCCACTCCGTCGATCGACAACTCGCCGACATTCCACGTAATTGTCAGCCAGGAATTTTACCTGACCAACAAGCTGCAGGAACGCTTGAAGAGCCTGAGCGTACAGGTAAAGTACTTTGGCGGCCTGATCCCTTCCTTTTTTTACTTTCAATGCACACGCATACGGAATACTCAAAACAATATAACGGTTGATAAACGTTGAGAAAGCAACGCGATAACAAGCATTTTTCCCACAATCCAGTTTTCCGGGCGGCAGCTCGTTTCCTGGAAGGTCTACGAGGCCTGCCTAACGTTCGCGTTCACCTTCAAACTCGCGCCCACCTGGAACTTGGTCGGTAAAGCCATTTACCTTCGCGGCTCCGACTTTTTGTCATCCGACGCGTACGTCGAAGCCGTCGAATGGAACATTTCCTACAAAAGTACGTATACTTCGAGAAACGCTTTCGTGCATCGGGTGCATTGATTAACGTAGTCCGCGCGTGAATTTTTGCAGGTCCCAAAGCGAGGCTCCGTCTAAGACCGATGATGGTTAACTTGGCGCCGATAAGCCTCGAAGCTCTGGGAGTGAGCGAAGCCGTGCTGGATAATTTTAGGAAGAGTCGAAGTTTCACGGATACTATCAACCTAACGTTATTCCACTGCCCCTGGGTCTACGTGTTGCCTAAGTAAATAGCTCTATTATTTTCCTGTTATCGTTTTTAAATTCGTTCTATTAATAGCCCGAATTTCAATAGATTTACAAGAGCTCGAGTTGTTTCCGTTTCGAAAAAGCTACCTCCGAGTTGTCCTTTCAATTCCTACAAAGATCTTCGGAGTCATTGGAAAAACATGGTAATTTAAAACGTTTCATTATTTATTTATAGAATTATACTTTCGACGGACTATTTAATATGACTTTTAATTGCAGTACTCTTATCGTCTACCGAAATACGAGATGGGAATGTTGTTCTATGAAATTATTTTTCCGAAATATCCAAATCAGCACTTCACGTACCCCGGCGCCTGCATTTTTGCCCAGCCACCCGACATACAGGATCACGACAATAAATTTGAATTAACTTTACAATTCACCAATGATTTGGACGATCGAGCACTTACTTCTATCTGCGGCAAGCAAGTGAATTTTTATCCGGTCACTAAAACTGATGATAAGTTGGATAAGCTAAGAGAACAAGTATTGGTGAGAGTTTAAACGATTACAGTGTTTCAAATTTACGATTTTGTTTAATCACAAAATTAAATTTTGTTCTCGTTATTTGCAGATCGAGTGTAACATAGACACAAATTTTCACGATGAACAGCCAAGGTACACGCGTGAAAGTATGTTGAAGGCTCGTGAAAAAACTGTATTTTATCACTTGAACGACAACGACAATAATAATATTGAAGACGTTTGTTCTTATTACGATTTACCTTCGATGTACTTGACCGAGCCCGAGCATTTCAAGGAAAATAACACGGACAGCGAACAAGACGAAGATTATCTTCTATTTCCAACGCTCGAGTACAAAGCAAGTTTAAACCCGAAAATTTCTCAGTTACCTGAGCCGACAAAAAGCAAACCCGTAATAAAAAACATACAGAACGTTCGTTACGATTTAAAAAAGCTAAAAAAACGTAGGGACGACTGGGATATTAATAAAATGAATACGAAAATTCAACGGGAAAGAATGCAACAAGACGAAGATGAGCTCAACCAAAATCCAAATGATTTAAATGAAGCAAGCGGCTGTATGCAGCCGGTTATGATCAATTCGCATAAAAGCTCGGAGGATTATAACTGCCGAGCGACGAAAGAAATTTCCGATAATTTACGCGACAGACAAAAGCAATCGCAAGGCTACTCGAATTATCGACTGTCATCCTTAATACTTATGGATAGCCAAGCCTCGGTGGATAACAAGGAAAATTCGTCAGAAAACGAGAATAGCGACGATGACAAATGGCAAATAAAAGACGATGCATCTTGTGATTTTGCTCAATCGCTGCTTTCCAGTTTCACTCCCAGTGTTTCATTGACGCAAAACAATGATGCGCGAACGTACACAGGTACTAGTTATTTTCCTATTTCTGCGCACTCCTCTAATTTTTTATCGAGTACGACGTCACAGTCTCGTGTCAATAATAAGAAAATAAAGAAAAATGATTCGAAATCCACTAGCTCATTAAAGTCTAATAAACAATCGATTAAGAGTTTCGAAAATACACGTAGTAATAAGAGCGATATATTTTCTAATGTTTTATTAACGTCCACTGCTGATACAAGTGACTTTGAGTTAGATTAGCAGATTAATTCTTTCAAGTTAAATTATCATTAAATTATATCAATAAATTAGTTAAAATAGATTAAGATAACATTCATGTATAAGATACATTAACAAAGTCAACACTACTTGTAATTGTAAATCGATAAATACATTTTTTTATGTCAAGAGTAAATTACTTTGATTATTTAAATACACAATTTTTTTTCGAGTCGGAATTGTTTGCAAAACTACCAGGTTCGCTGTTACTTAAAAGTAACGTACATGCATTAATAATTTATCAACTGTATTGCAGTTTTACGTTTTGTGGTTTCAAAAAAAAAACATCAAGCAAAAAAACGTCACATCAGTATTCATGACATAATTCTTAATTGTTTTTCGTGTGTTTAAAATAAAAATACCTTTCTAGACGAAGGATCCATGAATTTTCAAGTTCTGCATGCTATAAAATTAATTAATTTTTTAGAATTTGGTATAACTTGTTGATCTTTTAGATAAAATAGAAGAAAAAAAACAACAAGATTGCTTAACAAGTAGATAAGACCAATTTATTATATCTTTAGTCCAGTTCTAAAAACTATACCGTTAAAAACATTGGTTACGTCAAACGAGGTTTTTTCCACCTACAAATAATAATTCTTTCAAAAGAATATTTCTTGCATTTCCTGAATTTCGGATGAATTATAGTCAAAACAAATGCATCAATAACGATCGCGCGGCCTTTCCAAATTCCATTGTAATTCTAGAAATTTATTGGAGATTTGGACATTTTTCAATGTTACTCGTAGACATCGTTAAAATTGGTTAATCTTCTATAAAATCGACAAATGTTCCATTTCCATCCCTACTCTAGACACGCACCTTAATACCAATTCCCCTTTTTTCCCCAATGGCAAATAATTTTTCAATATACTCATACCTTAACAGGAAAAGTATAACACAAAAATTCAATACTATTATAATGATTTATTATTTCATAATTCAAATCACGTCAAATTACCAGAATTTGAAAATCAACCATTCTCAAGATCATCAAAGATTAAGCCAGTTAAAATTTGAATAATCTTTCTGCGTCGATTCTCGCATAATACCTGTACATTCGACCTTTCCGATCATCAAGACTCAAATTATTATTCCGTCAAATCGATAAAAGCATCAATATCCGAAAAAAGATGACATCACATCGGGTGTATAAAGCTAACGCGCGTGACGTATCAAATTTTTTAATAATTTATATAGAATCAGAATGCCCGTAAGTTATTATTCGTCACATCATGGCGAATCTATGAATCTTCGAAAAATAAGTCAATTAATCAAGCCGAAAACGAAGCTGGTATACAGTCAAAATTTCTTAAACCGCGTAAATTACTCCAAATCGAAAATAGAAGCAAATCGGTTAAAAAACCAACTATGCGGCATTCTCCATTTTCAAGCTAGAACGTTGGCCTCTCTCGCCCAAAGCCTTGCAGACCTTCCACTTGGCTTAGCGCGACCGCAAAGCAGACGGTTCGTCAACGACATTGCGTATAGAGTCTGCAATAGAGCTTCTATCTCGTTTGTGACGCTGTGCGTAAAGACGCGCCTGGTCTATTGAAAACCAGTCGATCGGGTTTTATTTTTATAGCTAGCGCGGCTGTTTTGTGCTTCTTCGTGATTTTGAGACTTTAAATTTAATCAGGAGGATTGTCCTGTCAATTAGTGATTTTGTTTTGTATAATCAAGACCTGTTGTTACACCGATGGTTATAGAGGAATATTTATTCAATAATACGTACTATTTCGTTTATAGACATGCACATGTATAATTCATGAAAGTTTTTATTAGCCTTGTTATCAGCCTGTTTATTAGCTCTTTTTATTAGTTTGTTGATTCCAAAATCGACAAAATAAGATCGTGATAATGTCACTTTTATCATACAACTTCGATTTTTCCTTCTATTCACTTGACTCGAATCTCAATTCTATTTAATGATTTATTTTCAACTTCACATTTTCACTTAACTTTTTCCCTGTTTGAAAAATATCAAAAAAAAAAAAATAACGATCGTCTTTTGTAATCAGCCGCTATGCTAAATCATAGGGCTTAACAATCGCCTAGTCAATTGCTTTAAATAAATTTCCATTTCAAACTCTTATTGTATAACACGCTGAAATAAAGCTAAAACGGTGGATTCACCTGAATTCTTTTTTTACGATCCTACCACCGTTACATTCTTTGGCATTCCCGCAAAGCCGATCAAGCAGCTCTAATCAAGTTTTCGTACGGCGTCCGCACGCATTCTATTTTTTTTTTTTTTTTTTTCAAGAAAAACTAGACGGTCCCGAACAAGAATAGAAATGTTTGACTGACAATAAAAAAAAATTTTTGACTCGATAGTACGCATTTCAATGAATTTTTTTGACCAGCTTCTGTTTGTTCTATTTTCTTTCTTCGCCTTTTTCAAACTCGAGCTAATTTTTTGATTGCTTGAGAAATTATTCATTCGTTCGCTTTAATACGAATCGACATATTTAGAAAAAGCGTATACAAATTAATTATTTGATTCCTAATCGGACTTCAACCTTCTTCTTTTTTTACAATATCATGAAAAATGTAGAAATTCGATTTTTTCGGGGAAGTTTTTAATATTCCCTAATTGATTTTCATTTGAATAATTATCGAGCACCAGATAACGATTGTATATTTTGGATATTTTATTAGAACTGCCGCGGTCAGGAAGTAATTGCGTAATATATCAAAGCCTACAAGTGGGAGGTCCAGTGTGCTTCTGTTGGCCAAGTCCGTTGACATGTGTGCGACGATGAATCACACCGGTCGAGCTTTGCATTTGCCGAAAAAACAAATCAACGAAGTACAACGTTTTTTCGAGTCTTGGAAAAAAAATACTCACGTCGTTTAGTGTAGTTCAAGAAAAAAATTACTACACAACAAATGTGGGCCATTAACTAATTTTTGCTCGAGATTAAGATCTTCTCGGCCGCGTAAAACTCGCGCTGTTTAATGTCTAGTCTGTTAACTATGTACATAAAAGGTGAATTTTCGTAATAAAGTCTTGACTTGCAGTGACCTCAGTTTATGTAGTTCAAGGTCCGCGTGCGTCATGCCCGCATCGATAGACGACAAAAGGGATAAGAAAATTGTACACGAATAAATTGCGATGTATCAAAAATGCTTAAAAAGCTCAAACATTGCCTTTGACATTTTTATCCTTATTTTCATGATATACTTCATTCTCATACTCACATGAGTCTCTGATATTCCAATTTTTAATCAGCCCTGATGTTACATTACCCAAGGCTTTTCCTCGATATCCTTATTTTTATAAAATTCTAGATGACGCTCAATAAAAAAAAAGAACAAAGAAAATTTGGCGAAAAATTTTCATTTCGCGTGTGAGAGAGCGAAGGCCGATCGCGTGGATGATTGTACGCGGGAGAGAAGAGGAAGAACGTGAGCCGGCACTTAATGTCAACCGAGTTTGGCTCGAAGGATCCACGGCAATGATCTTGAGCCTGCGGGGACATAAAAAAAAACGAACATTCAAAATTAACGACTTTTTAATACATTTTTCGGATACAGAAAACCACAAGCTATATACATATATTCACGAAAAATTTTATTTCCACTCGATCGCTCTCCGATTTATATATATCCATACGCACCAAACAGGCATATATCGCCGCTCTCGAAGGTTAACCGTCGAATTGGCAATCACTCATGGCTCGCTTTAAACGCTCGGTCATAAAAGTTCGTTGGAAAAAAAAGGCAGCGGTATGGTCCTAAAGCAGGCGCACTTTGGTTATAGGCTCGAAAAGCTCTTTCGTCGCGCAGAGTCCCATTGCTCTCTCCGTCTTTCACTTTACGACCAAGGGGGTAGGTGGGGAGGGGGGGGGCAGGACTATCCGGAGGCTCTTTCTCCGGTGTGCGTACGCAGTAGCGGAGGTACGTTTACGCGCTTTCGCGGCTCTCTCAGTGCGGCCGTGACCTTTGCCAAGCGCCGCGGCGGGACTGTCAGTCAAGCATCTTCGCTGCCCAGCTCCGATCGGGATGTGTGTGTCTGTGTGTGCGTGTATACATAAGTTGCACCGAATGCGGACTTGAATAAATCGGCTCCCGGTTTTATACATGCTAACGATATCCGGGAGTGTGCCCCGCACGCGACCATAATGAATCCGTGAGAAATTCTATGCCGATAATGCAATCAGCACGTTTAAATTTCCCGCTGCAACGAACGCGCGATGTGCAACAAAGTTTGGATCGACAGAAATCGAGCGATGGATATGAAAAAGATAAGCGCAAGCTCGCAGTAGCTGCTTCTCTGCTGCCGATTTTCCGCTGAGATCGGTTATACGAATCGTCGAACAGGAAATAGGAGAATACGTCGAGGAAAGCCCGACGACGACAGCGACGAGTCGTAAGCGCATATATAACAGTAATCTCATTATCGATTCAGTAATATAACTGTCGCTCATCCGGGCTATCGGATGGGCGCAGGCGACGAGAGGGAGGGAGGGGCATCGATACGGTGCCCAAAGTTTCGTCGAGCGCCGAGGAGAAAAGAAACAAAGGAGGAGAACAGCGTGGCGTGACAGTGAACGACGAACGGCGTGTACAAGCGAAATTAACGAGCCCGGAGAGGGCTTATAACGAGCAGAGCATCGAGTGCAACAAATCTAGAGGAATATAAAGTCGCGCAAGGACAGCGACGAAATTAACGAGATACTTCCTATCGCAAGGGGGGTGGGGAGAGGCAAAAACCGAAGCGAAGAAAGAAAAAGTAATAAAAAAAAGAGAGACGACGAAAAAAAGCGCGCGGCGCACCAGAAACCCACTTTGGGGCCCGGCAGAGCGACGATCCCGACCCGAATTCTCTGGGCTATGGACCGCTGAATTCCGCCCACTCTCGAGACGCGCTGCCTGTGTGTACCTATACATAGCGAGAGGCGCAGGATACCGCGAACTTTCGAGCGTTACACGGCCTATAAGGCATGACGTCAGTCAATCTCGCTGGATATACGGGGGAAGGACGACGATTTTTCTCCCGCTGATGTCTCATTGTCGCAGAGCCCACGAATCGGACGCTCTGTGGCGCGTGTGTGTGTACACATGGGCGCGCGATGAATATTTATACATACGGCCGATCGGGATGGTGCGATGAACTTTGGGATGACGCGCGAGGAGAGGCTACCCTGTAATCGATTGACATTCACCAGACGGCCTTTGAAGTTTTACGATTTTTGTGTGTATAGTTAGAATATGAGTGGATTGATTGGACTTTTCGGCGCGGGGAGAGAGAGAGAGAGAGGAACTCTGCCTCCTGGAAATGGATTTAAAAACAGATGTATTTCGTTAATAAAGGAGATCTCGTCGGCATTGGGACCGGTTATGTACGATTTATCAAAGATGGACATTTAAAAAGGTCGGCTTATTTTTTTGTTCGTCGCGCGCGCGCGTGTCGCTCGGTCTTAGAATCACGGGACGAAATTTATTAGACGTAACGATCTGGAATATTTTTAAATTTTTAACGAATGCAAAATCAGCGGAAGACAGAGATTTTTGGAATGTACGTAGGTAGATGTGTATATATATGTATAGACTGTGTTATAGCTGAAGCTGAGGACAACTTGTTTACAGGCTCTATAAAAAATAAAAAGAGAAAAAAAGAATTAGTAATGGCTAATTTGGAGAAACGAGGAAAACAATATACGTCCGAGAGCTCGACGAGCATGTTATTAATTGTCGTTATGTCAAACATCGTGTTTTTCACGTGCGAAGTTTCCTAGTGTCGCGCGCGCGACGCATGAAAAAGCAATACGACAGACGAGCGCATACAAGAAAAGCAAGACGAAGAAAAAAGCCGGCGCAAAGGACGGAATTTTTTTTTTATCTTCGAGACATCATCGAGACGAGCGTAAAAAAGATCGACAACAATCGAGCTATTATCCGGCGAAAAAAAAGAAAAAAAAAACTTCCTCACTTCTCGTCAATAATCGTGATAAATTCCAAAAGCTCTCCATTGTTCCTCGCTCTGGGCTAGTTCGATTAAATTCGCCAATCTTTCTCTCTCTCTCTCTTTCGTAGGCCTACACAAACGGTCTCTCCTTTTTGCTCCGTTTTCGCACACGCTCGGATAATAGCCAGGGCGGCCGATACGCCCGACTGCGCGCAGATTTATAATTCATTAGCAGAGCGCGCGAGCGCATGCGTTTAAAAGCCGTACACGCCGAGCGGACACAGAGCCGCGCGTGTCGCAAGCCGCGGCTGTCGTTGGCACAGCTCTCGGTGTAGTTGCTGAAAAAAAAAAGTGATATATATGCAATCGACGCAATAATCCCCCCCGTCACTCTCTCGGGCCCATCGCTCTTGTAGCCCCTCGTGTCGTAATGAGCCTCGCAGACGCGTGGAATCCGCATGGAGTAAGGGCTATTCCCCGTCAATAACAAGCAACAACATCATCATGATGATTGAATTGGCCTCTCGATCCAGATGCAACAGGGGGACCGGCATAGAGGAAATGGCATGCACACATATGTAGATGTAGACGGCATTGTCCGATTGTGCGTAGCGGAGGTGCATTGGCCCCCGTGGGAGAGAACACTCAGTTGTCCTCCTCCTCGCCTGTCCGTCCGGCCTCTCCTTCCCTCCTCTGTGATTTCGTGCGTGCGATCGTTGTATATACACGAGTAGAGAGAGAGAGACCGGTCGGCGCTCTCTCGGGGCCGGGCCGGAGCGCGCGCATAGTCGCTCGCGAGCGCGTGTCGCGATCGGGCCAATCTCTCCCTCTCTTACGAGCTCTCTTTCTCTCTCTCACTCCCCGCCCCGAAGAATCGGTGACAAGTCCGCTGCCGATCGCTGCGGCTATCGATCGCCGGATATATCGGGAGGAAAACGAGAGAGAGAATCACACATAGTCGGGCCGAGGACGCGCCGGCGGCGGGGCCATGGAGAGTGGCTAGCGAAAAATCGGAAAAAGTCGCCGGGCAGGTGTTAGAGGAAGAAGACGGGGAAAAAGCGACCGAAGAGGAGAGGGGGCAGATAGATAAAGAGGCTGCGGGGGCCAAACGAGAGACGATGGGCAGCCTCGAAGGATCGTAGTCCTCGCTGGCCCAGAGTAGCGCTCGCGAGAGTAGATATATAAACCGCGTGGACTGTGACCGCGAGAGAGAGAGAGAGAGAGGCTCTCTCGGATGCCGCAGTGTCAGTGGAGTTTTCTATGATTGACCGTAGACAAGGACTTGCCGAGATAATGCGCCGGTTTATTTTGCTGGCGTTGCTGCCGGCTTTCATCGGTATGACGGCCGATGCGCAGGTGACGTTCGGACAGCGCAGACGATTCCGGGGACGCAAGATCGCCGACGCGGACGAGGCTCAGCAGAGCCTGCAGCAGCTCCAGCCGCAGCGGCCGAAGCCCGAAACGTTTGTAAGTACTGCACCGGTCAGCCAAGTGTTGATTATACATGCTGATCGATTGTTGCCTAAGATTTTAGAGCCGGCGTTGAAGTGTTGACTGACTCGTTGTATACGCTGTAACCGCTGGCGTTTAGCGCGAGTATCTATGTAATTATGTGATTTCAATGTTTACGGAAGCTGAGGACGTTGCTTTCTTTAGAATTGTTTTTAAATGAGTTTTTTTAAATGAACTTTGTTCTAATTTACTTTTATTGACTTAAAATTTATTATGAGTTATTAAATTACAAGCGTTGCATTTTATTAAGTGTTTGCCTCGTACGATGTAGCCAATATAGATACACAGCGTTTATTAATACACATACTTGGAATTTATGCAACTGTGAAAATACCGGTAAAAGTGTTTATCTAGTCGGAATTTAACGAGAGAATTACAATTTATCGGGTGCGGTAAAAATTTTTCAACACCAATAACGAGTACATAAACATTTCGAAATCGATAATCGGATACAATATATTTCGATTCTACAATTATATATTACCGACGACTCATCATCGCAGCGCCATAATTAATTTGAAAAGAAAAGGCAATTATTCAAGCCGAGATTATTGTAATTTATTTAATAAATGTATAAAGGCCAGTATTAATGAATTAAAAGAAAGCACACAAAGTTTATTTGCGTAACACTTTTAATTCTCTCGACCCCTGTTAGAATACGCGCGCGAAAGAAAAATGCCGGCTATATATACATAATGTTTCTTTCTCGTTTTCATTCTTTTTAAATATATATATCTGCAAGCGCCAATACCGTTAAGAGTCTAAATTTTTGCTGGAATAAAAAAACAAATTAACATAATTTGTCGAGAAAACGGTAAATTTTGGTTTTTTTTTCTCTTTTTTTTTCTACGGAATCCAACAATGTGCCGAAACGATGACAAGCCTCTCGGGCGGCGCCAAGCGCAGTGACATTTTTCAAATGAAATCGAGTATATGGCCATATAATGACGCATTTGCATACCAGCAATCCTTTCTTTTCTTTTAAAATTAAAAAAAAGAATATCTGGAATCAAGTCTGCAAAGAGAGAAAGAAGAAAAAAAATCAACGAGACACGAATATATCCCCGAAATTCCTCGATCGCTTCGATTTACGAACTTTTTCTCCATAATCGGCGCGTACATATTTTCTAATAGCCCCTCTAACGCCTCAATCATTCGAAAATACCGATCGGCATAACCGTTTATCCCAGTTCTCTCGGTCTATTATTAAGAGAAAGAGAAAAAAGGAAGTAAAAAAGAAAAAGAAAATAAATAAACGGGACTCCAACTTTCGACTTTAGTATCTCAGCGAAAGTGAACGGGACGTTAGCCGGGGGAGGAGGATCTCAAACATCGTAAACCAAGATTAAAAAATGCGGTTGATGTTCTCAGCTACACCCCGCAGCGCGTATAATCGGCTACGTCGGTAGAGGCCGAAAATCGATGCCGCGAGAGAGAGAGAGAGAAAAGTGCCATGCCCGTGCTGCTGACGCACGTGTCGTGGTATTTTGAGATCGCGGATTGTTCGATAACGATCTCTCTCCTGGGCTATCGTCCGGAAGTTGGCCACGCGACGATCTCCATGGGGTTTCGAAAAGCACGCGCGCGCGGGCTAATTGAGCGCCGCCGCGGCTCTTATCCGTGAAACCGAAAGTAAATGACGCGCGTTTCTGTCTCTCTCGCTATGGCGTACAGTGACTTCGGATCGCGCTACTGACATTATGTCTACACGCGTTCTCCATCTAATACATCGCGTGCAATAATTTTTTTTTTCCGATACACTCACGGTTATTATGTTCCAGCTGATACACACGCGCGAGAGAGCTGACGCAACGAGGCGCGCGTTATAAAATGTAGACGTAATTTAAAGTCACTTCCTTTATCAGCAGTCGCAACCTTGACGCCGGGATAAGTTAGAGAATTAAATAGCTCCCTGTCATCAGGCGATCGCTATTGCATTTGAATATTCCATGCCGTAGAGCCGCAGTGAAAAATCAACGTCAAATAATTCATTAGCCAGCTGTTGATTTAAATAAAGCCAACGAACCTACGATATAATCGCATTAATCTTTCAACGTCATCGGCCCAAAAATAGAAGAAAAAAGAAAGAATAAAAATAAAAAGCAGGTTGAAGGGCCGGGCGCGTATGCAAGGCACGTCTAAATCTCTCGCTTTTCAGGTCGACCTCGTGCGCTCGGTGGGCTACCACGCGGAGGAGCACGACATCACGACCGATGACGGCTACATCTTGACGATGCATCGCATACCCGGAGGCCCGCGCTCCCCCGTGACGCCGAACAAGCCCATCGTCCTCTGTATCCACGGCCTTCTCGCTGCTTCCGACATCTGGGTACTGCGAGGCCCTGACAAGGATCTCGGTTAGTCTACTGCTCTCGCTATCTCTGCCCTCTTTTTTCTCTCTCTCACTCGTGCCATCGCGTTTGTTAATTACGAATTCCATTGGGTCTCGTTGCACAGTTTACATGATGGTGGACGCCGGCTACGACGTCTGGCTCATTAACATGCGCGGTAATTTCTACAGCAGGAGGCACAAGAAGCTGCTGCCGAGCGAGGGGAAATTCTGGCGATTCAGGTATGTGTATCTCGATATGCGTAAATTCTCCCCCTCGTATGGTTATTTGTGTGTCGAAGAGAAGAAAAAAATATAGCTAATGAGGTAACGAGTGATTTAATACTTGGCACCTTGTTATTTTTACGCGCTAGTGCGGTAATGCATATTACGCGCGCTGCGTTGCAGAACAATATGTATTCCGTTTATTTAGACGCACGCGTATAAATCGTTAGATCTTTATTTCGCGCGATTCCGTTGAATCATCGCCCCCCCCCCTGAGATCATTTGCGTTAGTCGACCGTCCGACATAACAATAAAAATCAGGGACTCCACTGTAGACTCTACAGTGTAGAGACGCTCCGCAGCACGGATAGTCTTCTCCGAACACGCGTATAAAGTTATCGTGCACGATTATCTGGCAGCGCCGTAAATAACTCGAAAAACGCTTGTTTAAATCGCTCGCCGGAGGCGCATCCTTGACGAAATGAGAAAAAAAGGCCAAGAAGAAAAAAAACGAAACGACACGGAGATTGAAGAATTTTAAAAATAAAAAAAAAGTGCATTAAACGCGACATTTCGGTCGAGCCGAAATGCTGACCCACAAGTCTCTTAGAGAGGGCCGTAAAAAACGCGCGTTTACAGTGGGAAAAGATGAACAAAAAAACAGACGCACGAAAAATATCAAGCATTCCCGGTATACCCGCGAGAAAATTGACTCTCGCGCATGAATCGACGGCTCTCCGTCGAGAGCTTTCGTTTTCTTCTCGCGGCGATCGGCGCGCAAGCGAGAGCGAGCGAGAAAGAACGCGGTTATGCAAAGTGCGTAATTTGTCGCGGCCCGAGGAGGAGGGCTTGCGCAACCGGTTTGACGGAGCATTAGCGAGAGAGTTTCAACAACCACCCCCCTCCCCCCCCCCCCCCCCCCCTCCTTCTATGTTTCAGTTGGCACGAGGCTGGCGTGTACGACACGGCGACGGCCATCGACCACATCCTCGAGACGACGCGCCAGGAGAAGCTCACGCTTATCGGGCACTCGATGGGCACGACTATAAGTTACGTACTCTTGTCCGAGAGGCCCGAGTACAATGCCAAGGTCAACGTGGTACTCAGCTTCGCGCCTATCGCCATCTTCACCCACGTACTCTCCGGGCCCATTGGCACCATTGCACTGAGATACGGTCGGCAGTTACAGGTATGGTTTTGGTGATTTTGTTGAAAAGACAAAAAATTGTTTTTTTGTTAGATAAGTCGGTTTTAACTTGTTTTTTACTTGTTCGCAGAAAACGTTCAAATCGCTGGGCGTCTACGAGATATTCCCGCGGAATCCGGGCATAGTGTCGGTCTACGTCGCTTTCTGCCAGAATCCGCACATAGAAATTCTTTGCCAAACGCTGCTGTTCAACATTGCCGGTCTTCTGAAAAGCAGCCAGTATGACGCGATCGACGTTGTAAGTATACCCACGCGAAGATTTAGTATACGAGGTTGTAGTTGACGCATGATTTTAAAACGTTCCGTTTTACATCTACAGGACATGATGCCGAAAGTACTGCAGCATTACCCGCAAGGCTCGTCCCTGGATACGCTGTTGCATTACAGACAAATCATGATTAGCGGTAATGGAATATTCGTTTGTTCAAATTGATAATCAATCATTCACTGTTCTCATTGTCATCGTTGCGTGTTCATTTTCCAGGCAAATTCCGAAAATACGACTACGGCCCGGACGGCAATTACATCCGTTACAAGAGCATCGCACCCCCGGAGTATCATCTCGACAGGATAACCGTACCGAACATCCTCTACTACGGGATGAACGACGCGTACACGACAAAAGAGGTAGCGTATTACATACCATATTCATGCCTGAATCTTCCAATACCGATTTTTCACACGATACCTCTGCTTTCTTATCATCCCAGGACGTGCTAGCCTTATTGGCGAGGCTACCAAACGCCGAGGGCCGAGCGATTACCCACGAGCGCTTCAGTCATCTCGACTTCATATTCTCCAACTTCACCAAGGTCGGCCTCTACGACGACGTCATACGCACGCTCGATCGTTATCGCGACTCCATACAGAGGACCAGCGATCCGCCTAGTCTCAGCCAAGCGATCGAGTACATCAAACTCGCCCCTACGACCGTTATCGTCTGAGCCTCCTTCCCTGGCTTCGACATACCTGATCTATGCCTATCGACCGAGTGCAATTTTCAACTCCTGGACTATTTGACTCTGCGTGTTCCTTATACTTATCCATATTAAGCATAAGCTGTTTCTTTTTTTTTTTAATTTTTTTAATCGTAGACTTTCTAGCGTTCGAGGTGCGTTTTAACAGCTGATTTTTACAATTAGCCGTGTTTATTTCTTTTGTATAGGTATTTATTTAATTGTCGTTATATATGTGAAATCGGATAGGTTTAAGGCAATGGTGCACATATTGGAAGGTTCGTTCAATGCTGTGAGTATGTATATAGACACAACTTGTACTCACGTGGAATTCTAGATATTATACATTCGTTTGCATGCAGATCTATTCGCTTCTCGCGATTATAGTCTCTCTCTCTATAAACTCGCGAATTGACGAAAAATGTACAAAGCTCAAGGTCACATCGGGTCGCTAAAAAAGGCAAAGAAATGAGCCGCCTATATGGCTCGGTACTCAAAAAAAAAAGCCGCGCGGACGACGAGAAGACGTCACTCTCTCTCTCCGGGCTTTGCCAATAATCGACACTAGTCACGCACGTTGCAAATCATAAAATCACGTACATTCGGCCGCGTCAGCGACGCAACTATATACGCACGTGCATATACGCGCGCTCATATAATATAAAAAAAAGAGCATCAGGAAGCGCTTCCCGTTTTACTTCTCGTATTGTATGGAAGCGAGCGACGCGCTTATGATTCTCTCTTTCTCTCGACTGTTACGGAAGCACTTGCTAATACGATCGCGTTTTGGATTCGCGCGCGCGCGCGTACCGTTACGTCGCTGTCGGCCAACTTTGGTGGTTTTTTTTTATTTTATATTTTATCTGTATATGTATATATAAATATGGCGAACAGATTTATTGTTTAGGTGTACGTCTTAAGGTTGTACTTTTTTTTTATTGTTGTAGTGTTGTAAGTTTGTATACTCTTATATTATGCTTGCATGAGGATATGTTGTTACAAATAAAAAAAATTTTCAATTTCACGTTCCATTATTTTTCTCTCTCGAATTTCGTATTAGCTGGAGTATGATTGAAATTAAGAACAAAATATAATATCGGAATGGTTATCGGGGGAGAAAACGAAAGGAAAACTCGGCAGCCTTGATCTTAATTTAGACACAAATAATTTTTAGATAACGCCACGTCTCTCGCAACGGGTAACACGGGCTTTAAAGCACTCGTTAATTGATCATTTAGAACTGGGTATATCCTTTGAATTATGGCTGCATATTTAGACTTTAACGTCATGTTCCAGTTAATTTTTCCAGCTTTACGGCGACAGTTAATGCCGAGCGATGCGGGATGGCATTTCGCGCACGCTTGCGAAACGACTGCGCCAGCCGAATGGTCAAAGAAATAGGCTTACTAAAGCCGAAACGAAGAGAAAAGAGAAAGAAATGAGAAAGAAGGAAAATCAGTCTACGCATTACGGTAATGGCGCGATTTCGTAACGCGTTTAATAATAACACAAAAGAAAAACTTTAATCTACCCTCGTTTCATCGCATCTGTGTACGTACAATCGTAACGATATATCGAATAACCATTACAAAAATGGTAAAAAAGTTCTCCAGGCAAACGATTATATTCCACTGTGCTCGTTAAGACAATTAATAATTGTATTTACGGGAAAAAGACAGCTGCGATTCTCCCCTCAGCCGGTGCAGAGAGCCGTCATTTCGTAATCCAGCGAAAAAAGGCTTCATCTCGCTCGGGAATGGAATAGTCGCAACGAAGCGTCGTTCACCAATCTATACGCGACTCGTGCCAGCGTAAAAAAGGGGAAAGATATCACTGGCGAGAAAGAATCCCACGAGAGAGCTTCTCAAAGATAGGCGTATACGTAAGCGCGATTTCCATTGTTTCGCCCCCTGGTCTAACGCAATAGAGGCGTCCATCCAGCCGCGCGATAAAACCCGACTTTTTACAAGCTCCCGGCACACACGCAAGCGCGGATCAGACGGAGTGACAAGACGATGGAGGAGCCGAGGATAGGAGACGCGGGAAATAGCCAAGGCGTGTTTCGCAAAAGCAGCCGAAAGGGGCCGTAAATAAATAAGGAAATAGTCGAGAGGAGAAACGGACACACGCGAGGGTTGCGCTGGCGGAAAAAAAACGGAAGAAACAACAAGAAATAAGAGAGAAGCGGGAGAAGAGCCGAGACAGGCTTGCTGAAATTTCAGCGAGGGAGAGAGAGAGCTTGTAACCGCGGCGAAACTATCGCGCGCTTTGGTAAAGTGTGTGGAGCAATCGGCGAGACCTTCGCGGCTTATACCGAGATGCAGGCAGGAAATCGGCAACGATTCTTTTATCGCTCCTGGACACGCTCCCCTCCCCTCCTCCTCTCGCGGCTTGGACACTCTCCGATGTAAATATGTAAGCGCGCTCGCTTGGGCCTTGACTGTTTCTCCCCCCCCTCCTTTTTTCCTAAACCTCCGGCTCGATTTCCCCCCCCCCCCGCGCTTACACCCTCTTCTTGTCTAATTAAATGTAAACGGGTGGCGTTTGCGCAACGCGAAATTCAAATCGGCAGGCCGATTTTAATCGTCGCGCATATATACCGCGCGTATATAGTAGGCATTTGTGCAATATATGTATATACACACCGCGGAGTCGCGGATGGAATTTCTCACAGCGGATTTAATTTCTATGGAGTGCGAGTGCGCGAGATTATCACCGAGTGCCCACGGGAAAATCTTTGATTAAGCGACCCGCGTCAAGCTTGTAACATTGGCTCATCGTCTGTGAGAGAAGGAGGAATAAAAGTCGGCTGACGGATATAAGTTAAGGCTGCTTATGAGGCCGATTATAAAACTATATACTCGCGATGCTCCAGGAAAGTTAACGAGCGTTATACAAGCGCCACAGCTCCTTAGCTGTATATGCGCGCGCTCGTCTGGCTCTCCTGAAGTAAATGGCTTAATAATTCCAGAAGTATAAACGACCGCGCGCTAGGCGCATCAATGTAAATGCCGACGGATATTCCATTATGGGGATAATGAAAAAAAATTGATGGTGCCCGTTACAAAACTCCCCCACCTATTTTCCATCTTAAAGCGCCACTGGTTGCGCAGGTTCCTTATTGTGATAGCAGGGTAGAGGGAGAAAAGAAGTGGGGGGGGGAGTACGTAGGTTCACGTTTGCGGCGAAACGATTTTTCGCCTCAAAACCGCGGACGTAGTCGCCGCAATGATAAATAACGAAATGAAAAGGAGACCAGGGAAGAGAGAGACTCTATGGCCGGTATACGTATACAATCCACAGCGAGGAATAGCTTCGTGCTCGAACTAAACGGTTTCTTCGTTGTTTCACGTCTCTCTCTCTCTTCTCGTTCGCCGACCCTTTTTTTGTTCTTTTTTGTGGTCTCTAATGTCTGCGAGTTGTCTGCGTCAAATTGGTTCGCTACATAAATTGCGTATTAGATTTTGCAATAATACAACGATAGATCTATTTGGACCTAAGGTTAATCTGCGGAGCGGTAGACTCGTTATCTCTGTAATATGAGAAATTTCATTTTCTCGTCGCATTAGCTTTGATTCTAAAATGATAGAGGCTAGTTTGTTTGCTTTTTGTTCGCCGATTCTTTAGTCTGTTTTTATGGACTTGTTGGAGAGCTTGAAATAATTCGATTTTATTGACAAATTTTTTTTTGAAAGGTTCGCAAGGCATTAAAAAAACCGTGGATTTCGACATAACCAGTTTTTACAACTCAATTCGCATTATTTTTCCACGATTATTTAATACTGAAAATTTATGTGTGTTTTTCCAGCATGTTTTAGTTGCAGCTTAAATCGTACGGTTTGACATTAGGAAAGAGAGAAAAAAAAATGATTAGCTTAAATTAATAAAATGCTTTTAAATAACGAGCGAGATATAAAATTACATTAAAATCAAATTTGCCTATCGACTTTTAAAATCTTTGAATAATTCAGTGCATTTTAGTTCCGAGCTGTAATTTAAAATCAGGCTCTTAACTTACACAAGCGAGCCCGGCTTCAAAGAATGTTTACGAGTCTAAAGCGTTGCCAATTTTTTTTTTCAAATTTTTATTTAAGAACCGTAATGAGAGCATAAATAATAGGCAAGCCTAAGACACGAGTTCTTTAAAAAAAAAACAAAACAAAACACTGAGAGAAGCATAGGAACGAACAGGTGTACTTTTGCGTTGGCAGATTTTGCAAGAGTAATCAATTCCAAAGTACACCGACGGTAACAGCCATAAACCTTTTATGACCGTACCCATACGTCGCACCCTAAATAGGTAATAGCCTACAATCCCGCAACACTGTCTTATCCCAACGATTTTTTCCCTCGTTTTTCCATATCACCGATTTTATCCCAACGCGATCCTTAAAAAAGAAAAAGAAGAAAAAAAAATTGCAAAACTTTGCTCGAACGCAATCCGATGTCTCCAATCGTGTATATCCATAAGTCGCGCGCGCGGCTAAAGGAAGTTGCGCTAGTCGCGCGTCTCACCTCTGCAAAAAAGAAAACAAGCGTTGGAAAGCGCGTCCGAGCGGGTTCGCTGTTGCCTTCGCTGGACCGAGAGCGCGGATTCAAAATTCCCGTGTACGTTTATCGGATAACGTTTTAAACGAAAGTAGCAACTTTTTAGCCGGGTTGTTTACGATTTTGCCGCCGATTTTTTTTCGCAATCCACTGCGAGTCCGTGGGCTCTAAGGTGAACGTGCAAGCGTGTTATAAAAATTTTAACGATTTTATCAGATTTCTTTCTTTATTAAAAAAAAAAGTTGTCCTGCGCTTGATAAATTTTCAAGAACCTGCTGTACGAATACAAAAAACAGATCCCCAGTGATTGATCGCTCGGTTCAGCGACTATACCTTTAAATGCACAATAGCCAGTCGGTCGATCCCCACCACTGCTTATTAAAAAAAAAACCCATCGTCCATTGAATAAATAAATAACAGGCCCTGCGGGCCCAGTGGAGCGAGCCGCGCACATACAGCCCGAAGCGGGGGCCACGCTCCGGCGCGTGAGAGGAGGAGCGCGCGGCAGCGGTATAGCGCACAATGCGTGTATATATAAAAGCCGGTGCAACGACTCGGCGCCGGTTTGTTGCAGTGCGGCCTGCGCGCGCCGCAGCTGGATAGACCGGCTGCCCCAGCCATACTCGCGCGCTTATTGTGTTCTCCCGCAGCAATGCCGAGCCCGTTGATCCTCCTGCTGCTGCTGATCGCGCACGGCGCGTTGGCCAAGCTCGATCCGAATCCTGACATCGATCTCAAGACTGTAAGTGCTTCACCCGTGTGTTTGATCCTGTGGTTCATATACGTGTGCGTTTTATGGCGGAGAGAGAGAGAGAGAGAGGGGTCGAGAGAGTTGTACGCGCGAGTTGGCAGTGAAGCAAGTCAAGGATGCCGAGAATTTGTAAGCTCTCGATAAAGTGCAATACAGCTATACAATATATCGCGATGGTTGGATGTTTGTTTATACACCTGCTCTGTGCTCGTGTCTCTTTTTTCCTCTCCCTCTCTCTCTCGCAAAAAATTCGCGATGGGTGAATTAATATTATTGACCGGGATTCCTTTGCTATGATTATTTGCATTTTGTTTATTCGTTTCAATGTGACGACGGTATCTTATCCAATCGAGCTCGGTATTCAGAATTACTTTAGAGGATCTATATCGTTAAACACACTTAAGCGCGGATGTTTGATACGAAGGGCGAACTCGTGCGGAAGTACGGCTACCCGTTCGAGGAGCACAAGGTCATCACCGAGGACGGCTACATATTGGCTCTGCATCGGATACCCCATGGCAGACGGGACTACGACAGCTACTACTCCGGGCGGCCGCCCGTTCTCCTCATGCACGGATTGGGCGGCAGCTCGTCCGACTGGGTCCTCATAGGCCCGGGAAATTCTTTGGGTGAGCGAGTGCAGTGTTCCATTGCTTTTTATTCGTATGCTAAATTGCTGTGGAATTTAACGAGGTTTCGAAAGAGTGTCATGCGCAGTGAAGAAAATAAAAAAAAGGTGCGGTTCTCGCAAACAAGTTATTCGGCTGAGCGCGTGTCTCTTGAGAGAGCTGTGCACCGGGCAAGGCTAAGAACTGGCACTGAATATGTGCGCGATTCAAGGTCGCCGTATATAAAAGCATGCTCAACCGATAGCCCTCGGATTTCGGGGCCTTGACACGCGTGTGCATCCTCGTTTTTCAGCCGCGGCTCTTGCGATATTTATGCATGTGCACCATTTCGGAAAACGCGTATTCCCCTCACGCGATCGTTTATACAAATAGTTTTACAATCGCGAGCTTAATTGCTCCCCCTCAATAAAATGCCTATCTTTACACAATTGGGAGTAACGAGAGCAATTAGTTAAGCGCGGTAATAAGTGAGCGCGCGCTTGCCCGGCACTCAGTCCTTTTAAACGAGCTCGCCATACGAAAGAGCCTGAGCATAGAAGGCAAAGAGATGAGCCGTATGGAAGGCTCGCGAAGCCTAGAGGGATTTGCTCGAGGAGAGCAAAACGACTTGCGAAAGCCCCTCGCGAGCGCGACCGCCTTATTCTGGTTAAATTGTAACGGGCATTAAAGGTTAATTTAGTTTGCGTCAGATATCTCTCTCTTTTTCTCCGTATACACGTATATACGTGCACGCGTGCAGTCGGTTATAAAAACGCGCGTATATATCAAAAGCGCAGGGTCTGCTTGCTTTATTATGCCTCTATTAGATAATGCGCGATTATAAGCTTTATATACACGCGGTTCCCCCCCGCGTGTGGAGAAAGTAGCGCCGGCGAGCTCTATTTTTCTTGTTTAGCCCGAGCGATTTTATCGCAGAGGATAGCGCCTCGTGTATCGAGCGCTGGCTCTCTGTTTTCGTGAATGACTTTTTAAAAATACAAAATGCAATCGCTGAAACGTTTAGAGCTGTAAACGGATCGCGGTGATAACGCGATGATTGACGTATCTACTAGTCGTGTTTATTTTGTCGAATCACGTGACGTACGTACATATCACAAAATCGGCAAACAAAAAATAAGAAATCCCCAAAATTTCCATGTTACCATTACAAACAGGCAGGTGTACACGACAGGCGCACCCAGCGAGCGATCGTCCGTCGCGAATACGAAATATCGGAAGCTCTAGAGTGCGAGGGGGGGTGTATAGTTCGCGCATCGCGATTCTCTTCACGGCGAGCGCGCGCACGAGAGCGCGATCGCTCGCGCATGCAAAGCCCCCCGCCGATGTGTGTGTATACAAGTGCCGGCCGGGGGCTTCCGCGTGCGCGCCAAATCTTTCGCCGGACTCTGTACTGTATATAAACTCCTGCGGCTATGTTTTTCCCGCGTAATCTATGCGCGGCTGCACCGGGGCTATTTGGAATATCGTGCGGCTGTAATGCATATAGATTTATATATGTGCGCGCGTGGGTATAGATGTGGAGATTGGAGAACGGTGGTTAGCCTTCGACGCCGTTCTCCATCCTTGTTTTTCCAGATATTGCCTTTTGGTGCGGCCAAAAGTTGTCGTTTTGTTCGGATAATTTTTAAGGATCGGTTATATTGTTGCCGCTCTTTTGGAGGAGCCGGATGAATCGCTCGTGGGGATTTATAGCGCGGCTGCGGTTTTCGGTTTCGCGCGAGAGAAGCCGGGATGAAGTCGGAGGAATTTTTGCGAGGAAAATTCAAATGGGGAGAAAGGAGTTTTGTGCGTTGCTCCTTTTTTTCTCTCTCTTTTTCTATCGACCGAGTCTGCCTAAGAATTGAATTTTTTTTCTTAATGCTGTATCGGTAGTGACTTTTTTTATTGGGTTCAGCTTAGGGCATTTGAATGGAATTCTGCGCTCGGTGTACTTTTAATGCTGTTTCGAAACTAACATTTTATCGTCTGTCTTTTTTTCGCGATTAAATATAAGTACAATTTGAAAGTTGCGCGCGAAAATTCATTTATTCGCGCAGCAATGCAGTCTGACAGATAAAGAAAAATCATCGAAAGGCAGTAAAATTATGATAAATTACTCAACGCTACTAAAGTAGAAATTATTTTAAATGGGTTTCCATGTTTATTTTTTTTTCACGCTGTTGCTTCACAGTGCTTGGAAGAATTTTATCTGAGATGGTACGTTCGTTACGATCGAGATAAAAATCAGCCGTCTAAACCATCATCACTTGCGTTATACCTTATCAACTCTATTTTATTAAAGGATTATATAGCGTATAATTACTATTTAACAGGAAAATAACATAGTCGATATGAAATTCTAGCATACTTTCTGGCCGACACGGGATACGACGTGTGGCTAGGAAACAACCGGGGTAACATTTACTCAAGAAACCACACGAGGATGGAACCAAACGATAGGTACTTTTGGGATTTCAGGTGAGTCGATCTATATCAAATTAAATTTCCATCCTTTCAAAATGATCAAACCATTGCACGATCGACGCAGCTTCCACGAGCTGGGCATGTACGATCTACCGTCGAGCATCGACTACATCCTCACAGCAACGGGCCGTCGTCGGCTCCTTTACGTGGGTCACTCTCAGGGCACGACCCAACTGCTCGTCATGGCCTCCCAGCGACCCCAGTACAACAGCAGGATCTCACTGGCGGTCGGCCTCGCGCCCGCAGCCTTCACCGGTTACCTGCGCGGCCCAATTACGCAACTTACCCGTCTGACATACTTCGGCGTCGTGCGTGTCTTTCATTCATACACACACACACCCGTGGCTCTTTTATCTCTGTATTTTTAGCTTGGTTTTTGGAAATCAATTTTGTGGATTTTATCTCGTTAACAACAAGCGAGAGATTTACGCAAGGATTGATTTTTGAAAATTGTTTATTTCGATCGCAATAACGCTTGTGCCAAAGGTTGGCGAAATTAATCTTTTCAGCAGACAGCAATGAGTAATAAGCGATAGGGGGATTTAGTCTAGCCGATCGAATCTCTCCGAAGCAGCGAGAGAGTACTTTTAATTTAATGATTCATTTTTTTTTCACTTTGATTTCTAGTGGGTGGGCGAAAATTTCGGCTATCCGGAGTTTGGATCGCGATCACGATGGGGTAGATTCATATCGAGGCTGTTTTGCCAAAGCGGAGCCCCGACGCAATTCTTTTGCAGCACGAAATTTTATTTGCTAGCAGGATTCAGTCCTGACATCGATTTGGTATGTTGCAAAACTTATTAATTGTATAAAATTTTTAATTACTGTGTTCTAAATGTTTTTATTTGCAGGACAAATTGACGGTTATCGCTGGTCATCTGCCCGCTGGTGCCTCTTGGAAACAAATCATTCACTACGGTCAAGGCTACATTAATCCAGGTAATTTTATATTAGGACATTTGAAAAATATAATTAAGCTTTAAACGGTAAATCATTTGCAATTTTACGAACACGTGACAAGAACGTGATTTACCGAAAAGGTTTTCATGTATCACTTATGTAACAATTTAATTGATCGAAACGATAAATATTCATATACGAATTTTTTTTTGAACAATCGATAACAGGTTTCTTTAGATTGTACGATTACGGTGATGCTAGACGAAATCTTCAAATTTACGGTAACACGGCGCCGCCTGAATACAAATTGGAAGCCATAACTGCACCGATCGCTCTTTTTAGCAGTACTAACGACTGGTTAGCTACACCTAAGGTACAGCGATTGTTTTTAATAACAATTGAAGTTAAAAAAAATGTATGTAATTTATGGAACTACATATTTCAGGATATCGAGTTATTGGTCAACAAATTAAACAGTGTCGTTTATCATCGAAGAATTTCCGCAAATCCATTTAATCATTATGATTTTATTTGGGGTAGAACAGCTCCGCAAATTGTCTTTGAACCTCTAATGCGCTTATTGGAAAAGTATCGATACTTAGGATAAGAATTTCAAGTTCTATAATCCATTTACCAAAATGTGTTCAGCAAAGTTGTTTTTTTTTAATTTGTAATCAAATTAATCTAGTCATTTGAAAAATTATAAATTTTAACTCATAGGAAAACCACGATTGAACTTACGTAGCAATAGTTTAGACCATAAGAGCTAGTTTTATCTTGTTAACTATATGAAAAAAATTTAAGTTTTACAAAGAGATTTGTTTATAATTTTAATAAATTATTATCACGTACAAAATACGAATACTATGTGACTAAATAGTTCTAAGAATATTCCGAATCACGTGTTCGATGAAAATTCAACAGGTTCACAATTCCACATTGCGCATCAATTTTCTGAAGAGAAGATAAAAACTGCATTGACAATCGCCGTCTTTATTACTCTCCGATTGATTATTCAAGATTTCAATTCTTCGTGTTCAAAATAATACCTAGAATAAACACTTTTGTAGCTTTATCTATCGACTGTCAATCAATCACGGTACAAATATTTAAGTTTTCATTCTCTTGTCCCGGACTTTGACAAAAGTGCGTAAATTAACAAAACAATATAAAATGTACATAATTGTAATTAATTTAAAAGAAAATGTTAAACTTTACCCCTCAAGATATCGAATAATAACTTATCAAGTGATTTGATAAACCGAAGATGATTATGGAAGTTAACTTTGTTTGTCGGTTAATCTGCAGACAGTCTGTCTGGCAAGGGAAACAAGCAAGTGATACAGAAGCCTCGAAAAAATTATTAAAGCGTTTGTTTCTCGCACTTGACTTTTATTATAGTCATGAGGTCGTGTATCACGTTAACTCTCCTGTGCGGGCTCGCGTGCGTTGCGACCACAAATGCGAGTCCTACGATCGACGACTTCAGTAAGTTGGATTTAGCTCCTCTTAAGGAGCTCTGGAAAAATGTCAACGTTAGCGATGTTCGTCAAGCGCTGCAAAAAGATCATCCTCATTCCAAGTTACAGACGGTAAGAGTTTAGTGCGAAATGTGAATTAGTAAATACGTAGTTGGAGGTTTTTAATGATTAACCATAATAATTCGGTGCACGCAGACGGAAATTGCTGAGTTGTATGGTTACAACGCGGAATCACACATGATCGACAGCAACGGCTATCTCCTCACAGCTCACAGAATCACGGGCAACAAAACGCATCCGAGTCCTGATGGCAAGCCTGTTGTATTGCTCATGCATGGATTATTCTGCAGTTCGGTAGACTGGGTAATAGCTGGTCCTGAAAGAGGTTTAGGTAAATAATTATTTTAATGCGAAACAAAAATAAAGGCTTGATTTTGTTCGATTTTTTAATTATTGTCCTTGTTGTTTCGTAGCTTTTCTGCTTGCCGATGCCGGCTATGACGTTTGGATGGGAAATTCACGAGGCAATATGTATTCTAATACCCACAAAAATCCAAATATCACAAGAAAAGATTACTGGGCTTTCAGGTAATATTTTTCGTACTTGTTTTACTTAAAACTTTGCAAACATTATTTTAATAATACGATTTTTAGCTGGCACGAAATGGGAGTTTACGATTTGCCAGCCACGGTGGATTACATTTTGAAGAAAACAAACAGTAAAAATATATTTTACGTCGGCCACAGCCAAGGCGCCACGGCATTTTTCGTTATGGCTAGCGAACTCCCGGAGTACAATGATAAAATTACGACTATGCTTGCTCTAGCACCCGTTACGTACAGCAAAAATTTAGTTAGCCCCATATTGAGGTTTCTCTCGAAGTACGCCAAAACTTTGAAGGTGAGTGAAACAAATATCTTGACAAAAAATTACTTAAATTTTTAATCTATACTTTAAACTTTAACAATTTCGTTGCAGGTTTTAACGGACTGGCTTGGCATTTACGATCTGCCACCGAGTAGTGAATTTCTTGGCGATATAGCATCTAAAGTTTGCAGCGATGAAATGATTCCACCTAAACTGTGCATGAACGTGATGTTTTTATTTTATGGCTTTAACTTCGATCAATTTGACATGGTAATTTTAATAATTTATCCTATTCATTATTTAGAATTTAAATAATACATTAGCCTCAAATTCTAGGAATTACTCCCAGCAATTATATCTCACGTCCCAGCTGGGTCTAGCGCGTACCAACTTTATCACTTTTCTCAGCTAATTGAATCAGGTTCACATGCAATTTCTAATATTGATAAATATTAATTAAAGATCAAAGTTATTTATTTACAATTTTCTTTTAGGATACTTCCGACAGTTTGACTACGGTGTAATAATAAACTTTTTCAAGTATTTGTCATTTAAACCACCCGTATATAAACTTGAAAAAGTCACAGTACCAGTCTACATTCATTACAGTAACAATGACTGGCTTGCCCACCCGACGGTTAGTCAAATTGTACAAATTTATTTCTTTTTTAATAAATTTTTATCTTATTTATATCTGAATACTGTTGCAGGATGTAAAAACATTGAACTCGAATCTTCCAAATGTGCATAATTTGTCCCGCGTTTTGGATAGCAAATTCAATCACATTGATTTTCTCTACGCTAAAGATGTCAAAACTCTGCTTTACGATGATATTCTAAATATTTTGTCAAAGCATCAAATGTCATAATTAATTTGTACGAAATAAAAATGATGAAAAAAAATATCCATAGAGTATATTTATTTTAATTCTAATCATTCATAAGTTGGCCTGTTTTATTAATTTTAGTAAACGTAATTAATTTTGACACTTTTGAGTATTACACTTGAAATAAATAATAAAGGAAATGAAACACTTTGATATCTTGAACATATTTGTAAATAAAAGGTCTATTGCTGCTCAAATTTGATCCGTACAATAATACCCGCAAATGAGTTTAATACTAGTAGTACTTGCTAATGTTTTGCAGATTGAGATTGAATTTTTGATTATATTAAAAAATATCTTGAAAGACTAAAAATTATTTAAAACTATTTACTATTTAAAACTGGTATTTAGAATGAAGTTATAATTTTTAATTGTAATAACAAGAATTTAAAATATATTTAGAAAAAAAACTAGAGAAAAATTGTGTGTTGACAAAAGATGTCAATTTTGAAGATACTTCCTTGTAATTTACCTATTTTGATTAGTCTTCAATTTTCCTTAATTTCTCTTACATTTTAATATATTCATTTGAGTTTATAATTGTTGAACTCAAATATTATTTGGAAACATTTTCTTAATGCGACAATCTCTATCTGCTGTATGTACAGTATATTTTTCATTCTTTATCAATAAAGATAAAAACGTTACGAAGTTCAAGTAGGATTTATCAAATGTCTATCAAAATTTTTCTATCTAGTTTAACGATCTGAAATATATTTTTAAAAAAGTAGCAATTAACTAATTAAACTACGCACTAGTGAGATAAAAATTATAGCTGTTACAAAAAAGTGTTCGTTACAGAAAATTTTTGAAACGAAATTAAATAATTCATCGCATCCAGGTATACTTTGAATACATAAATTGTTATAGATGATGTAACGTCTTCTCATATTATTAATGAAAAATTAAGCGTCGAATTATTTTTCATTGTTATCGCTTGTTGTTATTTAATGAATCAACGAATTTAAACATAAAATCAAACAATGATATAATTTTATTCCGATAATCTATCAATATTTTGCGATTGGAAAGATACGAGGCCAGGGAGTTACGATTGTTCTGTCACACATTAATTCCATTTGATATAGGCAGTCGTCCAAAATGTATAAAATTGAATAGAAGTTAGGCAGCTCTCGAACGAGACTGTTCGACCAACAAACATGAAGCGTCTTGTGATTTTGTTGGCCGTGTGTACAGCCGCTTTCGCGGCTAAATTGACCCTCAACGACATTGAGGATATGACAGATTTTAAACGGTCAAGTGAAAATGAAGTATCGGAGGCAATGTCGAATTCACTTCATCCAGAAATGGATGAAATCAACAATTTCTTGCTGCAGAATTTGGACGTAACGAAATTCAACAAGGCTCTAGATAAGGATCATCCACATGCTTATCTTAATTCCGTAAGTTCTAATGTAATTCCAGCAATAATTTCAGAAATGAACATGCTTATATTTCAATCAGTTTTCGAAAAAACCGTGCAGTGTTCGTTATATTAAACACAGACTACTGTACTTTTCAGATGGAAATCGCTCAATTGTACAACTATTCGACTGAAGCGCACCATGTCGTCACTTCAGACGGATACATTCTCGAATTGCACAGAATAACGGGCAACCAATTGAACCCAAGTCCAAAGGGTAAACCAGCAATATTCCTGATGCACGGAATCCTCGCGTCTTCATCTGATTGGGTGCTCGTTGGTCCCCAAAGAGGCTTAGGTATTAGAGATAGACTTTTTTAAACGAATCCCTTTTTTATTCTTTACGTAACGGTTTTATTTGTTACAGCTTTTCTCCTTGCCGATGCTGGCTATGACGTTTGGATGGGAAATAGCAGAGGGAATAGATATTCTCGCAACCATACAACCCTCGATACATCAAAGAAGCCCTTCTGGACTTTCACGTGAGTATCATTACTTCTACCATACTAATAATTCATTGATAAAAAAGATATTAACCGTCAAATTTTTGTAACCCATTGTTTCAGTTGGCACGAAATCGGTATTTACGACTTGCCAGCTATGATCGACTACGTATTGGAGCACACGAAAACCGAGAAACTCACTTACATCGGACACAGCCAAGGTAGTACGTCATTTTTCGTAATGTTGAGCGAGCGTCCAGAGTATAACGACAAAATCAAGATAATGTTCTCACTCGCTCCCGTTGCCTACTGCTCCCACATGTACAGTCCGTTCTTGAAGTACTTCGCCAAATACGATAGAATATTCAGGGTGAGATATCATCGATATTGCCCTTTTTTCTTTGCAAATTTCGAATAACAGGTGGAAACCAATTTGATCAATTTTTAATTCTCAGGCTGGAGTAGCTTTGTTCGGTCCCTGGGAGGTCTTGCCTAATACAGGATGGTACAAGAAAATCACTCAAGCCATTTGTAAGGGACCTTTGCAAAAGCTTTGCAGTAACGTTATGTTCCTCATTTCTGGATTCAATGAAGAACAGATGGATATGGTAAAATTGGGAATACATTAAATTTCGCTTTTATTTCTGCCGAAAAAGACTAATAATTCGATTACCTTTAGGATCTTCTCCCAGCAATTACGGCTCATCTGCCAGCTGGATCAAGTATCTATCAATTATCCCACTATTCCCAATTAATTATATCAGGCAAGTACTATGAAATATATTGATTTATCTAATTCGTCCACGTTTTTTTTGTGTCAAACGTATGCTATCGAGAAAAGATAAATTTAATTTAATTAAAACGTTCTTTTTACGTACAGGAGATTTCCGACAATTCGACGATAAAATCATTGGCTCTTCTAATCCCCCATACTATAATCTTGACAATGTCAAAGTCCCGATATCTCTTCACTATGCGGACAATGACTGGCTCTCAGATTCATTGGTAAGAGAACGTTAACGTCGCCATATTTATTACGATAAGATTAAGAGAACAAAAAGTATTAAATCATATTTTAAACTTTTGAAGGACGTGAAAATACTGAAACAGAAGCTTCCAAATGTCGTTGGCCTGACGGAGGTTCCGGACAAACTTTTCAATCACATCGATTTTCTCTACGCGAAAGACGTGAAAACGCTGCTCTACGATGGTATCCTGAAAACCGTTGCAAAATACAACAACATGTAAAAATTTACATTTACAATCGACTTTTCTGGTATCTCAATTGATACCGCATCATCTTGATGTTCGTAGGAACAAAATATTTATAATTTCGCCTTAAATTCATTTCTAATAAAAAATGCTGGATGTTTGCATAAAATTACGCATTTTCTTTCGCGCAGCGTCCACAATCCTCCCTCTCCTCCAACTCTCAACAAAATTCTCAAAATTTCCTCAGGCTTCCCAATAAAAAAAAAAGAGGAAAAAACGTCGATACACATCCGTACCGCGGCGAAATGAGCAACGAAGCTTAAAATTTTCCACTCGAGCGCGCGGCATGCAAATCGCGAAGAGGACGGAAGAACACCGGAGCGCCGCGGTGTTAACCGCAAGCGCGGCATATAGAGCACGAGGAAGGAAAGAAAAGCGAGAGAGAGTGAGAGCATATCATAGGGCCGTCTCTCGCCAGGTATATACATGCATATAAGAGCCATGCTCGTTCTCGAGTCATCGCAATGATTCGCGCTTAACCGCAAGTTGTTTGTTTAAGAGAGGCGCTGCCGGGGTATTGGTGTGTGTGTGTGGTCGTGTTGCTGGTGGTGGTGGTCGGCAGCAGCAGCGTCGCCCCACGCGTTACACATTTCATTATATCGAGGCGCATGAGGCATTAGACGCGGGCGCGAGCGCCGACGCGGTTCACGGGGTCAGCGATGCCGCTTGGGAGCCGGCGCTCAGTAGTAGTCGAGGAGCGAGGCCTGGTTGGCCGCCACGGGGACTACACGCGCGCGGCACTGAGGTACATCAAGCCGCTACCGAGCCGCGACTCCCTACCGTGTATAGCTAGATTCGCGCGCGATTACTTTCGAGGATCTCTATTTACTTCTTTGATCTCGATGTCTTTTGAGTGTCGAGATGCGAGCATCGTCTTAATGGTTTTTTGGTTGAGTGTGCGCGGATAAACGGAGTGCGACCGGTTCGTTTGCTTCGATTGGTGTCCTTCAGGCGCATGTGGCGATCGGTTTTTTCGTTAGATCAAATTCGCTATATCGAAATCGTTAAACTATTGGAGATTTGCTCGCGTTTTTCTACATCATTTTACACCATTGCCACACGATATGTGAAATTTTAAAAATTGTTTTTCGTTTCAATGTCAAAAAAAGAAAAAGAAAAAGAAAACTGATCTGCATCGAATTGTAAGAGTACATAATTTGATTTAACATTCAAACAAGACGTTCAATTGTTCGTAAGAAAGGAAAGACGTTTTATTTGTAAATTTTTTGTAATTCTTGAATCGCACGTTCCCATATCATTATTTAAAGGAAAAATTTGAATAATTTTAAAATGCACTCATGCAACTCTTCTTCTTCTTCTGCTTTGCATTGTTCGAAGGCTGTCTCGAATTGTTATTAAAAAAAAGTGATAAAATGATTATTCCGATCGCCTCTTAGTTTACGATTATATAATACGCATAAAACTTTGTTTTACCAAGGTATATTGGCTACGTTCGTTGGTCTACCAAGAGGAAGACTTTCTTTACAATAACAATGTCTTTCATGGCATTCGTGTTGTTGACGACCGTTGCAGTAGTAGTGGCAACGGATACTTACTTCGATACCAGTGGAAGAAATTTGGTATATATCTTCATATCTAACATACAAATTGTTTAGCAGAATAAAAAATGCAATTGAATTTTCAATTTAATTTTATTCGAAATATTGGCCAGCGAGAAATATCGTTTTATTATCTGAAGTGACACGTTGAGCGTAGTATGGCTGTATAGCAGCAAAACCGGTAATAGTATGCGAAAAGCGTTACTCAACCTTGCTGCTTGTAATCGTCGATCGACATTTCAGTACCGATTTTTTACTTTTCACTCCACAGCAAGTTAACGAACAATATTGAATAATACGGAGCCGGAGAAATCGATAGATCGAATTTGCTTGTTCAATTGATGAATGTTGTACTGCAATTAAAAATGAAACAATTTTGAAACGCGAAAATCGAATGTAAAACCATAAATTTGATTAATTTCAATATTGACCTCGGCATCCCGGTTAATCGTATCTGAAACTCGTTTATTATTTATCGAACGCTTGGTTAATCGACCCTTGCAGCAAAGTGTACGAAAAGAACGTAACGAAAATAACGAAAAAAGTAAACAACTATTAATATGTATCTGAATTTGAGGTAACGTCGAAATTAATTCGATCCAAAATAAACACTAACGATTAAGATTATATATATATTGTCAATGAGATTGAAAATAATTCTAAACTCCCCCCTACGACTTATCAAAGTCTGCTGATTTAAGTCGAATGTTATTTTTGCATCGGTTATTACGCATGACGCATCGCGCGTGAAAGAGTACTGCCATTCATATTATACGTTTGTTGTGTATAGCTGCCGATACGCTAACGCGGATGATCGTTGAACGTTAAATCGAAAAATTATCGATATGCTCTTTGATCGAGGAGAAAAGAAAATTGAGCAAATAGCTCATATGACTAATGAATTTTCATGAGAAAAAAATAACAATGTTTAGTATCAGCTGAACGTGCTGTCGGAATACGAATTGGAACGATACGCGTTCCCGCCTGTACTGCCGGCGTCCGAGTCTGAAGTCGAGCAAGATACCGATCCGGGAAAGGAGACCGTGCTCTACAGAATCTCGTCAGGGCCAAAGTCCCCGAAGAGGCCGGGGAAAAAGCCGGTGTTCATTGAGAATGGAATACTTTGCGATAACGACCCTTGCGAGGTGAATAAACCTAAAATAGCCGTTGGTGAGTAGATTTCTTGCGACGTTTATTTTCCCGCCATTTACAAAGTTCAAATATTAAAAATATCTCGGATTTTAGTAAAATGTAAAAAAAGCATTTTGTTTTATTTTACTAAATTCCGAATTTGCCGTAGAATAAGGGAACGGAATAATGTCAACAATCGAAAGTTGAGCCGCGTTGCATATTCAATTTTCGATTTTACATACGGAAAGAATCAGAGCAATACGTTGCGCCAATGATTCATGGGATTAAAAAAAAAGCGAATATATTTTCCCTTGTTGTTTTTGTCAAGCCAAACCACACGAAGCAAAATGCACGAAAATTCAGCAAAACTAGGAATCAAATTTGTTTATGAAAATTTCGTATTTTTCCAGCTTACATACTAGTCGACCGAGGCTACGACGTTTGGCTGGGCATAGGGAACAGCAGCATCGCCGAAAATCCAATATCGTAGGTCGAATGCACTTTGAAAATAAAGCAAGACGTTCTCTCCGCGTATCGTATAAATGTGCAGCAGGCGACGCGGAAACATCAGGAATGTCTGTCTATCCCTATCGACGTTTTCCTATTTATTTTGCAGAAGCGAGGAAAATGAAAGGAAGCGGCTCGAGCGCGTTGCTCAATACATTCTGGCCTCCACTCAAGCGGAAGAGCTGACGGTTATGGGACACTTCAACGGTTCGGTGCAATTTTTCGGCATGACAGCTCCGCCAATTATCACCGAGAACAAGCCACAGGTCAGTTTCCCTATCTCTTCCGTCAAAGTACGTATTTATATCGCTTAAACAGTATCAGAACAATAACGAGAATTGTGGGGGATTTTTATGAGTCAGTGCTTCACTGTCACTATTTGATGCCTACCCTGATTATTTTTTTTTTTTTATTGAATGTCTTTTCCCGATCGTAATATTGTTTTATTTCCGATGCATCAATTTGAATTTTTATTTTTAGCACAAATTTTCCAAATGGTTGGAGCTTATACCAGGCGTAAAGACTATCAAAACCCTGTACAAAAAGGGAACAGGTTTCATAACAAGTAATTTTGATCCACTTCCATAATTTTATCTTTACAAATATTCGATATTATTTTAATCGTTGACGCTAACAATGTTTTTTGGTATGTGAACTGAGCATTTAATCAATTATGGTGCATGCTGTATTTTTACTTATCTCACTATTATATAAAAAAAAACTTAACAACATTTTATAGAAAAATAAAATTATCTAAAATTTCAAATATATTTCACGTTATTTGTTTAATGCACAAAAAGAATCACAGAAATGAAATTTTTAAAGTTTTCTTTACAGGGAGTTACAATAACGTTGTCGAGAAATTCGATAACATAGGTCGGAAAGTGCATTACATTGTCGACGACTCGAACGTCCACGATTTACAGGTAAATAAATTATTACGCTCGTTAAGCTTTAATGCCAAATGCAAAATGAACAACGTCAAAAGTGAAGAAAAACCCATTTGTTGTTTTTTACTCTCTCTCTCTCTCTCTCTCTCTCTCTCTCTCTCTCTCTCTCTCTCTCTCGCGCTCTCTCTCTCTCCCTCGCCTCTGCCTCTCAGCTGATCAATCTTCATTTGCATTCTACTCAAATCTTTTGACGAAAAACATAATGAATTTTGCAAATGAGTCTCGCTTTTTCACGTGCCCGGCGATTCTACGTTAATTTACTCCAAAATAAACAAAAAAGACCAAAAACAAAAAAAAAAGATAACAATGCACAATCGGCAAGTGAAAACGGGTAAAATTCCTGTGTGTTTCCTGAGCGAACCATAGCCGGGCTGGAAAGCAAAACTTACGGGTTACGCTTGTACCGCAGCCGCATTACGGGTTAGAGTATATCGGACATTTGCACGCTAGAGAGAGAGAGAGACTTTCCTACCTTCGCGTTCAAGCCTTTCGCCAGCGAGGCTCGGAAAGTCGAGAGCCGGGGGGGACGTTACGCAACGCGCGCGCGCTACTCGATTTTTCTTCGGTGCTCGCGGAAAAAGGTGCCGCGAGCGCACTGGTCCGCGTGTCCTTGGTGCGCACGCATAGTCTCTCTCTTCTAGACGTTATTGCAGGTGCAAAAAATTAGCGCGCAGAGACGAGGCTGCTGCTCGATGTGCTTTTGCAGAGAGAGAGAGGCGCTTATACGTATAGCGCTAAACCGACATAAACAGAGACGTATTGTTGGATATTGTGAATTTGCTTTCAGGCGACCGTGATGAAGGCCTGGGGTTACATGATGACCATGGTACTGCCGACTTTTTCCATAAAGAATTTCGCCGAGATGATGGACCATCCCGACGTGTTCTTAGACACTGTAAACGCATTTTTCGTATATACTGCACGACTGTTTATGCTTTTAAGATTAAATACGGATTCGAGGCTTTAACACGAATCGTCGAACTTGATTTTCACGAGCTCGTTCACAGATTCGGCTCTTAAACATTTATGAATGCGCTTGATTAATTTGGTTGCGCAACGATATAAACCACGGACCCCGGGGCCCACGCGCTCACGCCTCGGACTTTGTTTTATGTATCGCGGGTCTTGTAGCAGAGATCAAATTGCCCGATGCCATAATACTAGAGCCCGAGCAATTTTCACGCGCGCATTACTTTTTAACGAGGCCCCCTTACCGATTATTCCCTGCGTGACCGATAATCGGGCAGACAGTCGCTCGTCTAATCTGTGGAATCTTGCCCATCCCCCCCATTCACAGGCCCAGCTGATCCGGAAGTACGGCTATCTGGCGGAGTCGCATCAGATCGAGACGGGCGACGGTTATCTGCTGACGGTACACAGGATACCGGGAAACGAGACTCATCCGCTGCCCGACGGCAAGCCCGCGATTCTACTTCAGCACGGCATCCTAGGCAGCTCTGCGGACTGGGTGATGCTCGGGCCGAACCAGTCGCTGGGTAAGCCGCGTAATTTGAGGATTCAGCTCGAAAGATAAAATGATAAAATGCATATTTAGCTTACATGCTGTCCGACGCCGGCTACGACGTCTGGCTGGGCAATTCGCGGGGCAACACCTACTCCAAGGCCCACGTGAACATGTCGTCGAGCGAGTCCAAGTTCTGGGAGTTCTCCTGGCACGAGATGGGCCTCTACGATCTCCCGGCGACGATCGATCACATCCTCCACGCTACCGGCCAGAGCAAGCTACATTACGTCGGCCACTCCCAAGGAACCAGCATTTTTTTCGTTCTCCTCTCGGAGAAGCCCGATTACAACGAGCGATTCGTTAAGGCCGGCCTGTTCGCCCCCGTGGCCAACACCACCCACTCGAGGAGTCCCATCATGACGGTGTTCTCGAGAATATCGACCCCGTTATACGTGAGTTTTTTCGATCGAAACTTTTCGATTCGAGCTCTAATGTGCGTGTGTAAATCTGTTTTTAGTACCTCATAAGGTTCTTCGGTGTCAACGATTTCTTACCGACCAACGCGCTGCTGACGAAGATCGGCAGGGAGGCCTGCGAAGTCAGATCGCCTTACCAAGTGGTCTGCAGCAACATACTCTTCATGATCACCGGCTACGACGCGTCTCTGCTTAACAAGGTCAGTACGACTAATAACCACCGAGAGATGATAATCGAGCAATTCGATCGATCGTTAAAACGTACAATTATCGAATTTAGACGACCATACCCATCATACTTGGACACTCGCCAGCTGGCAGTTCGATCAAACAATTCTTTCATTACGCCCAGGGATACAATTCGAGTGAGCAATACATTTTTTTTTATTAAAACCTGCCCTTTACCCCCATCTCTCTCTTTTTTTTTATTTACCCGACGTACATTTTTGTTCCAAACAAACGAAACTTTCATATTGGCCCTCGGTTTGATTTTCAGAGAAATTCCGACAGTTCGATTATGGATCGACGGAAATAAACACGATATTTTACAATCAAACAACGCCGCCGGAATACAAAGTCGAAAACGTTCGCGTGCCCGTGGCCATTTATTACGCCCAGAATGATTTGTTGACCGACTGCCGAGTAAGTATTGAAGTAATTAAAGGAAAAAAAAGCAACAGAATACGCTAAACAATTATCGAATTCACTTCCAGGACGTCGAGGAGCTCGCCAAAAGACTGCCAAACGTAGCGCTGATGTACAAAGTACCGGACGAGCACTTCAATCACATCGGCTTCGTGTTCGCGACGAGCGCGGTGAAGCTGATATACCAGCCGCTCATGGATTACTTTGAAAATTCCAGGGGAACGTAATTGAGAATGCCAGGATGCTGCGCCCTGTATAAACTGCTCGCGCGCGCTATATCGAAACGCCAGAGTGATACGTGTACTGCATTTTCGTGTTTTTTCTTTTTGTTTCTCTCGCCTAGTCATATGTAAAACAAAGCTCTCTTTCACTTCTGTAAATATTTATTGTAGACAGTTGCAATTTATATTTTTTTTTTGTTCGTTGTTACTAGTGAGTAAGTATTGCTTCTTCTTTGCCAGCCAGTTAAATATAATCATGTCAAAATCTTCTTTACGTGCAACCACCAGCCGCGTGCGATGATCGTATTTATTTCTGTCATTTGCATTGAATACGCAATAAAAAGATAATGGACGCGTGTATCAACGCTCTAACAACGTCTCTATTATTTCTCTATCCGGTCCCCCCTCGAATCGCGCTATTTTTCCAGAAGCAGCCGAGCAAGCTCGCCGGCGTAGCGGAATATAAAAATGAAAGCAACACAAAAACAAAGCAAGTACAAAAGAGTATAAAGTCACACGTGCGGTAAGCGGTAAGTATATCCGCGCAAGCGTCACACGGGAGATCTCGAGTTCGAGCCGTGTGTGCGCGAGAGAGAGAGAGAGCCCTATAACAAAGGGCCGGTGAGCGCAATGGGGGTGGGGGTGTCGATATAGGCACAGCTCTGCGTCTGCGCAGGGGTTGTTAGCGCTTTGTAGGGGTCGCGATTCTACGTCGGTGGCGGCTGCTGCTGCTCTCCCTCGAACCAGTCGATGCCGAGGCTGCGAAGCTGCTGCCTCGCTACACTCCCTCGATCGCGTTGCGCAAAGAGAGAGAGAGAGAGAGAGAGAGCTACACCCGAGAGCGGGGTCAATCTTGTGCTCGCGCGTGCCACCCTCGTCCGCGGAGAGTTTTGTTTGTGTGCCATGCGTCCCGATTGAGCCGCGAGACCGCGAGGACGTGCGGGCAAAGAGAGCGAGAGAGTGCAGTGAAGAAGCCGGGGGGTGACTATGAGTGGCGCTGGATCTCGCGGGCTAGCGGCTAACGCTCGGCCCAGCCCCGAGATTTAGAGAGCAAAGCGGGGGGCGTTGTTGTTGCTGCTGCTGCAAGCGCATCGAATAATAACCCCGGACATCACGCTCTCTCTCTCACTGCGCGCATTGACAGCCCCTTCTGCGCCTCGAGACGTTAACGCTGCGTCGTAGGCGGTTATCATCACTGACACGAGCCAGCAGCCCTCCCCTCACAACTGGAGTTTGCCGGGCTCTCGAGTGTGTGTGTCTCGGATGGACGGATCTGGAAAAATGAGGTCGACGCTGAAGCGAGAGCTCGTACTTATCTTCTGTGCCGTTTGCGCCCTTCTGCCAGCCGGTAATTACGAGAGATACTTTATTTAATACAACGCCGAGGCTAAGCCTCTCTCTTTCTCTCGAGCGGAGTTGGCTTCTTCTCTCTCTCACCCTCTCTCTCTTTGAGAGATGTTATATAGCGCCGTGTTGTACTGCTATCTGCGTTCTTGTCTTTTCCAAGTGCCTGTGTCGTTTTTGGCTCGGCTGTTTCGAGGATAAGAGAGAGAGGGGGAGAGAGAGAAACGTGTTCGAGGCGCCAAGTCAAGGAAACGCGCTCGGGATGTGAGCTTTGGGTAAGAGCGCTCGAGGATAGGTCAAAGGTATATCAATAAAGGCTGGCCAATGTGGGGACGTTCGTTATTCACTTTGATGGGCGATTAATTTTGCAGGTGGGCGCGTAAGTTAGTAATCGCAGGCGGTTTGCTCTGCGCAGGAAACTTGTTGGGATACAAATGCTACGACATTAAAACAGTTTTGTGCGGCGTAGGTTTTAACGAGAATCGAATGTTGTTTCCGAATAAAGCCGCGGAAGTTTTTCGGGGAAATTTCAAGTGTTCCGTTTAGTAATATGACGGAAGTGGGTGGAATTTAAAATTTAACAAATGGTTCGGAGCCTGCTATTACGGTTAGTGCGTATTTGCGAAGTGTGTAGTTATATTTTGGTTTGCGGGTAACAAACATTTCTCATACTGGATAATCATACGTAAAAATTAACAAACAGAAAAAACACGTTGCATTACTTTTCAATCGACAATTGTAATTTAAACGTTCTTTATATCACGTAAACAAAGTAATCCAACGATTCGCAACATAAAAATCACCCGATAACATCATAAAACCTCGCACTCCAGCCGCATAACACACTAATAAAAAAAAAGGAGTTGACAAACCGGGAAAACTGAATAACATCACAAAAGACTAGGGTGAGGGGGTGAGGCAAATAGAAAACCAAACATCCGTGCGAAAAACAAGGTAGACAAACAAACAGCGGAACAGCGTTACACTTGATTGAACGGGGGGGAGGTGGGCACCTACAGGCTCTCTGTGCAGGCTCTCCCGATAGAGGGAGAAGTGGCCGGCTGAACGAGAGCGCACTCGAACGCGCTCGCGTTGCTGCCAAAGGGGCTCGTTTATTCTTCGGCCGATCGATCGATATTTGCTAAATTAAGCTCGATAATTAACGCCTCGAGAAAGCGAGCCGCGGTACTTTCTCGAGCTATCGGACACCCTGCCGATTAAACTTCCCTCCCCCCTCCCCTTGGCATTATCGCCAAGCCAGTGACCTCCTCTGACGCGTATGCTTATACCCTCTCTATAACGGTATGTACACCTGGGATGTTGCGGGCTATCGTTGGGATGTGCTCGTTCGACTGACCTTTTTTCGGAGATAGCAATCTATTTGTAGCTAGCTGTGTATTCCTTAAAACAAGTTTGTCGGAGAAATTTGGCGAAGGTAATGCACACCAAACGCCAAGACCCGTTTAAAAATCTCGGAACCCTACCCCCCTTTCCCTCCCGTCGTAACGACCTATACTCGAACAATACTACATCATCTCGATCCAGAAAACAGCAAGCTCGAATGACTTCAGTCCGGGAAGTAGAACAGCAATATCGAACGCTTGCAAATCATCTTACGGAGGCTCGATCTCAATTGCAAAATCCACTTGGCCGCGGAGAGAGTAAAAAAAAAAAGAAATTGGCGATGGAAACGCAACTTGGAAGAGATGAGGTCGGGGTGTTATTAGAGCGCGCGGTGTGCAAACACGATAACAGATCCTCCGATCGTTCATCCTCGTGTGCATTGTACAGGGGGGGAGGCAAAGATCACTTGCGGCTTGGACGCAGCTTTTGTCAATTACTGCGTCGCAGCATGTATCACATGCTGGATATAAGTTTAATGACAAATGTCAATGCAGCTCTGGATCTTGTAATTACAAGCAGTTCGACTGAGTTCTGCTTTCGATTCACAGTATAGTTATGAAAATATCGGGTATATACATGTGTTTTAACGCACTGGTTTCTTTTTTGTCTCCGGAAATTGTGGGTCAATTGGTCGAGTAAATCAAGTATAATAGTATTGGATACGCCGTGTTGTCGAGTTGTTGGGCTGATGTGGGAGGGGGATGGGGGAAAGAAGGACGACGCGTAAGAACAATCTAACGTCGGGTAGTTTCTCTCCGAGCGCCAAACTTAGGCCATTATTCGTAACTTTCTTTCGGCGCGCCGTCCCTAAGCCGCGTATTTCACAGGCTCTGTCTCTCGTTTAATCGTGTCATCGCGCATAAAAACAAACTTTGTGTATTAAATAGGAATTTCTGGTACGGAAAAGACGTGTTCGCTTACTTATTTTTTTTTTCTATCATTATTTTGCGAACTGCAGAAACGATTGCAGTTTTTAGATTTATTTCCATTTTTACGTATTATACTTTCGTTTGAAATAACATGCCGAGTCAGCCCAGACACGGCGGAATCGCAAATCTTCGAAAATTGATAATTGACAGACCTTAATGAGCCAATCAATAGCGCCGGTAACGAGGCGCCCCGTTAATAAGCCCATCGATTGGCATATAAGACCATTAGCACGCGATGAAATGCCGCTAACAAGTATATAACTCCGCGCGCACGCAAAGTTTCGTATCTTCCTCTATTAAAACGCCTCTTCGCTTCCTTACCATACATTCCCAAGCAGTCTGATACAGGATCAACGTTACACTCAAAGTGCCAGACGAATCGTAATATCTCGAGCGACTTCTAAATTAATTCGTCTCTTCGAGACCAAGAACCGATACTCCCTTAGGTAACTCCTTCCCAGTTCGGCAGTTCCGATTTTCCTCTCGCACCCCCTCACTGGAGACAGGGCATAGTACGATGGTAGGGGTGCAGAGTTGCACACTCTTCCCACACACTTTGGCCCCTCCGTTCTCTCTCTCTCTCTCTCTCGAAAACTCAAGCCTCTGGTCGTCTGGTGAAGCCCTCGGCGCCCCCGCGAGGTCGAGAGAGCGCGCGCGTTCCTCGCAAACTAAGTGTATGTGTGTCGCGCGAAGGGGGGGGGGGAGGCAGCGCAGAGAGCGCGCGCGCGTTTTCGCGTATATCGATTGCGGGGCTATAGCGGCGGGGCGCACGCGTGCTCTGGCCCACCCCCCTGGCGCTGAATGAAAAGGCTCTTTACGCCTCCGCGCTCTTCCCCTTCATCTCAACCCCTTCCAGTTCGCCCCTCTCTCCTACTCCTTTGGCGGTTCGACACCCACACTGTGTTGGTGGTGCATCTCCCCCTCTCTAGATCCTCTTACCCTATATATCTTGCCACTTTTTTTTCCAAATCACCCCCGCGAAATCCATCTCTCTCTCCCTCTCTCGTCGTTTGGCTGCCGCCGGTCTCTCGTGTCCCGTTGTGTTTATATACATGTGCGAGTGGCTGCGAGAGTCATTCATGAATAGGAAGCTGAGAAAGAGAGGGACGAGTGAGTAAGAGCATGAAATTCACTTTACCCTCGACCTCGGCTTGGCGCCACAGGGATACGTATTATATGCGCGCACGCACACACACACTATCTGTCGTCCCCCTCTGTTCTTATACCAGTGGTCGGCTTTTACAAAGACAAGGAGCTACTCCTCCGTTTGTAAAAGAGATGAGAGACTCTGGGAAATCCCACTATCCCTCTAGTTATCTCCCTTATATGAATCGTGCCCGTTTTCGCGCTGCGAGTTTGTAGCTGCGAGGGAGATAGAGAAAGCTCGTTTACGGAATGAGGGCATTAACTTTATGAGATATTGAAAAGACTATTAAGCGATAATTGGAGAATCTTTTTTTTTTTAAGTAAAATTAAAATTACTTTAAAATTACTAACTCGCTTATTGCAAAATCCAGATGGAAATGGCCAATCGGACTCGACGACGCAATCGTCGTCGGCGGTGAACCGAGGGGCCGCCCGGCAGATGTTCGGCAGCGGTAGCCTACGCCAGACTCTCCTCAGCAGCACGACCGTCCCGTCGTCCTCGAGCTGGCGCAGCAGCTACGACCCCAGCCACGTGCTCCCAGGCAAGAATAACGAGCACCGTTACGGTACGCGATTTTCCCACGCGTTTCCAGCTCGTCAACCCAACCCCCATCCCCTAACCCCGAGTGTAATCCGCAGGTGGCGAGTCCGGTGGTGGTTTCGGCTACGGCGGCTACCACAACCGACCTCGCACGCCCCAGCTGCCGCCTGACTTCTACGGTCACGCGCATCCCCGGCCGCGTACCGAGGACGGCGAGGATGGCGAGAGCGACTCCGGCGAGCAGCCGAGCTACAGGAACGGCGCTCCGGTTGGTAACAGGCAGCAGCACACCGGGCTTGGTGGCCTCTACGCACCAGCTAGACAACCCAATGGCGGACGGGACGGGGCCTTGGGACACGGCGGGCTTTACGCTGGATTCGACGCAGGTGCGCCTTGATTCGAGGTTTTTTATTTCCTCTTGGTGTTGACGGGATTGGTTGATGGCGTAGGTGCTTACGAGGATGGACGATCGAGAACGCGAGTGGGGCTGGAACGAGGTCACGGGGTAGGACAACACGGCGAGCCGAGCGACCGGTTCAGCGCAGATCGGAAGGCCGTGGTGCACGAGTTAGATGACGAGGGCGAGATCGACGGCTCGGCTTGCGGCTGCACGAGCGATCAGTTTCTCTGCTTCAGCACCTGCACTTGCATTGCTCTCGAGAACTTGTGCGATGGAGATGTAAGGATTATGATCTTTTTCTTATTTTGTTTGGCGTATTGTCGTTGGTGGGCTATTGGATAAAAATGCTTGATTATCTCGGGTACAGATGGATTGCGAGAACGCGGACGACGAGCTCAAGTGCGACGTCTTCGAGCATCATCACTTCAACGAGACTTGCACGGGTAAGCGCACGGTGCCCTGTTTCATATCCGGCAAGTGCATCGCTAAAGAGTGGCTGTGCGATGGATACGACGACTGCGGCGATTTTTCCGATGAATCGCATTGTGGTGAGTTTCGCGTTAATTTCTTCTTTTGCTGTTGTGTGTTTCGCGACATGCTGATTTTTTTTTTAAAATACGTATATATTGAAGAACAAACGTAGTTGGATTAATGTTTGAACAGCGCGTCAAATGAAATTTTAATTGCCCGCGGTCGATTGAAAAATTAATTAAGCCAGCCTATATTTATTGGACGCTTTTGAATTATTTAAAGGCGACTCCCCAAAGAACTGCACTGCGGAACAATTCGAGTGCAGGAATGGCTTGTGCATACGTCAGGATTGGGTTTGCGATGGTGAAAACGACTGCAAGGACTTCTCCGACGAGGAGAATTGCAACAGCAAGAAGTGAGTAATGTTATTCTTTTTACGCTTAGTTCGTCAACTGTTGCGAATATACTCAATTTGGAACGGAAATGGAATTTCAAATTTTCCCGCCACGCGCAAACCACGTGATCGACTTGATCACACGGTGTTTCACTCGCGAGCTAAAATTAAAAAAATCAAAAATTTATAGGACATCATGTCGATAAAGTGATCAACAATGACGGAGATTGACTTTGAAATTAGTTCAAAATCAGCGCGCTACAGGATTTCGCGCCAGTTATTGATGTTTAATTATTTCGCCGACGTTTCATTAAAGCCGATGTCAAATTCATCGCGAGCCCTCTGCGATTAATCGACATTGAATGTTAGTTTTGAAAAATTCCGACTTGCAGTTGATCGTTGGATAAAAAAAAAAATGGGGAAAAAAGCCTTGCCAAGATTGCGCTTGAATATCGTTAAAGACAATGCATTTGAAACAAAAAAAAAAAAAAAATGACAAGGCCTTTATTAAACTTCTGACGCAAGCGAGGAAAAAAAATCGAACGTTTTATTTTAGACGAGAACCTCGAGAGAATAGTTTTGCATGGAAATTTTGAAATGGAAAAAGATGGACGTGTTCGCGAACAAGTGTCTATACATGAATATCGCGGTGGTATTGAAAGTACACTCGTACTTTTTTATCATCCTTTTGATCCACACGGTGTCTTTCAACACTGCTCTCATACTCAATCTACAATATTAAAAACCGACAGATACAAATTTTTCCGCTCGCCGAACCACGCGCTTGGTGAAAAAAAAGAAATGCAAATAGCCAAATTCCGTTGCTAAAAATCGATTCGGTACGAGAAGAGCAGAAAAAAAACCCGCGTCAAATTTTCTCACGCGTCTAAGCCTCTATAATTCGCATCAGTCTCCCGCCTACTCGAAGCTTACCACTTCCCTTGCCCGAGAAATTCTCTCTCGGTCCTTTTCGTTTTCGCAATCTGTCGCCGAGGCTCTTCTTCGCCGTCCAAGACGTAGGCGGGCACGAGTGCGTCGCCCCGGGTAACCATGGCCTCCCCATACCTTCTCCAACAAAGTCTACGAGAAATTCGTGGCAAAAGCCGAAAGGGGATTACTTATAAATTCAGCGGTATATAACTGGCCGTAAAGCTATCCGTAGACTCGAGAGCTATTTTGTCGCTTTAAAGAAGAAAAAAAAGAAGTTCAGTGGCTTGTAGATCAAAGCAGGCGCGCCTCGTCGTATATAACTAACGCTGATACGAAGAATTTTAATATAATCTCGCTCGTCAAACTCGAGAGCGCGAGTGAGCGGACGTTTATTGATCCTCCTAATATCGCCGCTGCGAATCACCGATAATTAATCCAGATATCCGGATAATTAAAAAATCGATAATCGCGATATTTCGATCGTTTGCCAAACGCACCGATAGCTAATCATTTTCTTGTTTGCATCCCTATCCACCCACGTCCAAATAATCGCGCGCTCGCGAAGAACCAACAGGCCTCGCATTCCCCCGGATCGTCGAACAATCCCGATGATATATCGACTCAATGGGGCTGCTCTCGATTGTTAAACGGCTCGTATACATGTAGCGCCATATATTCCGACGAAAAGTGGGATAAGACTCGCTCTCGGCATTGAGGCCGCATAGCCCCGGCAACGGAGATTTGACGGAGGGCTCTATATACAAAGGCTTTGGGAATAGCAGCGGCAGCTGGGCGCGGGGAGGGCCGAGGGCACACCCGGAGAGAGAAGGTTGGCGCGTGCAGGGGGGGGGGGACGCTCTGTCTTTCGCCCACGCCGCGTGCCGAGGGGTGGGCAATGAAGATCCTTCGCGACAGCGTGGGCGCTCGAAGGCTCCTGATGCTGCAGACGGCGCTACTGCTGCTGCGGCTCCGACCCTGCGGACTTCTATTCTTCTCGTCCCCCACCCTCGCTCGCTTTTTAACACGGATAGAGGCTGGGTTTGACCGATAACCTCTTTGCTTTGTATATATAGAGCTCTCTCACTCGTTTTAGATCGACTCTATACTCTCGTATATAGACACGCGCGTGTGTCTCTTGGTGACGGTGATTGATGGAGCTCAGTCGCTCGACGACCTTGGCGACCTCGAGATAACAGCTTAGGAGGTGCGAACGATTTTTGTCGGGGGGGAAGGTCGTCTTAGAGCGTTGTTGTTGTCGAACGATATCGGATAAACGTTCGAGAAAGAGAGAAACGATGCGCGATTAAGATGGAAAAACAGTAGTTACGCGCGCCTCTGATAATCTTTTCTCGGATCTTTGATTGTCGATATATTTTGATATTAGGCAAAACGAGGACAGTTTCTATTTTAAGATAACGAAACGTAGGCGCGCTTATATTAATATCTTTCGCGGTATTACAACTCTTCTATATATTCTTTCATATTTGCCGTCTTTCTTCATTTATTTTTTTTTTATCACCGACAGTAACAAATAACGGCGTATCTCAAGGTAATCGCTGCGTACCTTGGCTCATTACATTTCGCATTATAACGTAATCGAGGCAGGCTCTCGGCTGATATACGAGTTCTCGTTAACGCGCGATTTCGATGAATTTATCTCGCACACGGAACAAGATTGCCAAAAAATAACAGTCGAACTTTGAGAGCTACTTTAGCTTTCCCAACAAAACCGTCTTCGGCTGCCATGGAACTTTGCAACGAGCCAACGTTAACGAGTTGGAGGAGCAGTCAAAGAGCCAGTCAGCCCTATAGGTCTCGCGAGCCCCTCTTAATTACGTTTCTCTCGTCTAGTCGGAGCAAACGGAGCCTTTTCTTCCCTCGCGAACAACGGGCTCGCGCGTGGAACAATATAGTACGAAATGTACGAGGGACAAAGGTTGATTCTGAATCGAAGGGAATGAAAACGAAGCGAGGACAGAGAGGCGATATAGGGAGACGGCCTTGTGTACACACGTGTTTCGTAGGCGCTCTTGGAAATGAACTCGGCGATTAAAGAATGCTTTTCCTTATCGCTGGATAGGTTTTTTTTAAGATTCGATGAAATAGATGTAGATCGAATTTAATCATCGGGAAAGTTGTTTGGATAGCGACGAATAACACCGACGAGTTTTCAATAAAGCAATTAGAAATAAGGAGAATAAGTTCAACTCAACAAAAACGCAAACTGCCTCAAGCTAAGAGTTGCGTTTCGTCAAAACGAGAATTCCAATATCCTTTTCACACTGCGTCGTTTTTCTTAAGCGCTGCGATCTCGAGAATAAAAAAAATAAACACGACAGACGTGTCTGCGGTGACCGGTGAGGATATCGACGCTCACGCCGAAAGCTAACACTTTATCGTGCAAAACCGACGCGGAAGATCAACCTCTATATTTCGATTGACTTTTCGCTCTGTTTCGAGCAAATTCAGGTTCCCGATATGTGGCACTTTTCTTCGGGAGCGTCTAAGTATCTCTCGTATCGTAACCACAGACGACTGTGTACACGCGAGAGTCGCATATCGGTTTTCCCATATTTATGAAATGCTCATCCGGCGTATATACATACAATCTGCCCAAGCTGTACGTACGCACTGTACGCGCGTACACACGAAGGAGTCTGGGAATAGCATCGGCTTTTGACTGGTCGTCGTGTGCAAACACACAAGCTCCTCTCGCGCTGCAGCGAGCCGTATACCGGGGGGGGCTGTAGCTATCGTCGTTCGCTGTGGAAAAGCGACTCTACGCCGGGTGGGGGGGGGGCGCCCTGGTGCGGTAATGGGGTGTACGTGCGCGCGTGCGTATACATGTACAACGTGTGCACATACACACAGCAGCTGACGCTGAGCGCGGGAGATGAGCGCGGGTGGAAAAGGCCGGGGGACGACGGTGGGAGAGCGAGACTGACCGGCGATCCAGGTCGCGGAGGTGGGTTGCCGAGGCAACGCGGCGGCGCGCCGCCCGCGTGCTATCGACCACCTGGGAGCAGCGCCACCGACAGCAACTCTTCCGTCCTCTCCCTTTGGCTCTCAGCCTCTCTTCCTCATCCTTCCCTCTCTCTCTCTCTCGAGCCGCTGCTGTTTGTCATAACTCCCTTGCCTCTCCACCCCCGCGCACTTACCCTCCTTTCTCTCTCTAGCTTTTTCTCTCTATCCCTAGCGCCTTTATTTACTTGGATTGGATTTTCCCGAGGAGTTTCAATTGCGAGGTGACTACTCGGTTTTGTCCTCCCCTCCCCGATATATATACTTATACCCTCCGCTGACGAAGACCCCCCATGTGGCGAAATTCGTATATATGCGTCCCGATTGTGTTTTTGCGCGCGATTGAATCAGATGCTACACCCGCTGCGAGAGAAACATGTGTATGGGAGAGGGTTTACGTGGTGAGGACTTCATCGACGAATTATTTTAGAATCGATTGATATTTTTTTATTCCCTTGGTCTTTGGGAATCCAACTGATTTGCGCTGGACCCTGGAAAATGAAAATTTAAATCGTGTACACTTTGAATAGCAAAAAAAAGTATAGTGTACTTGTTTACGTGCATACGTATTACGCAGTGCGGATTTACGCTGAATGAACCTCGATTTAAATTTGATTATTCAATGCCGCGACGTTTACCTCTGCGATTACATATATCGTTGGCTAAATAAAACTAACAAAGTGAGAGAGAGATATATATCCGTTAAGACAATTCCGCTTAATGGTAAACGTCAATTTTCTCCGCTATATAGCCCTCCCCTCCCGAGAGTCTTTGTTCGATCTCAAAGCCCGAGCTATTTTCGTATTTTCGTTGAACCTATACACCACTCTCCAACGGCCCCCGACGATTTAATTAAGCTTCTCTCGGCCTCCCTCCTTTTTCCAAGCTTTCTTCCCTTTTCACCTTAACTACCCTTGTGTTCTCTTCGACTATTGTTTTTCTTCTGCTCGCTCTCTCGAGGGCTAATAAAATTTTTCAAACGGAACAACTGTACAAACAGAAAAAAAACTCATACTTCGATATGAGTTAAGCGATCGTCGACTACACCTACACGAGGGAGGATTGATCGATTTAAAAATATAATCCAAGTACGCTTGGTTTAACGAAACAATCATTGATGGACGATGTGTTTTGATTGCGTCAAGTTGCACAGGTGTGATGTGACACAGCGTACGGGGGAGACTTTTCATGATGGATTATTTAAAAATAACACACACACACACACACACCCCTGAGACATGCCAAGCTCGTTAGGATAAAATTATCCTGATCATCGAGTTATATTCCCGACGACTTGTCGTACAGCGCGTAGGCATTGTGATTATAATTTATGTAAATATAAACTCAAAAAGAGCGGGAGGGAAACAGCGGTGGTGGCGCTTATTCCGGGTTGACGGAAAAGAAAATAATAACAGCGGCCCGATGAATACGTAACGAGAAATTCAACGGAAACGGATATGCGAGAGAGTGTATACGCTCGTAAATTTCCAAGCAATCGCGCGCCCACGCACTCGCTCCGCCATCCCTCTCTCGTCCTTCTTACTTTCTCTCTTTATTCGCCCGATCAATTACCAATTCAATTAGAATAATTATCGTCCCTCCCAGCGTCGGAGGGTCCTTGAAAGAGAGAGAGAAAAAAGGTCGCCGAATCCTGAGATGCCTTTGATTCAATCGCACACACATGCCAGGCGCAGTGAGTTCGTCGTTGCATCAATGACGTTAAAGCTGCGCGAAGGGCGGGGGAGCATTAAATATCATTTACAGATTTCCAGGGCATGGGGGCTGTGGCAAAGGGGAGCAACGTGACAATTGGTCACCCTATCCCTCTTGTGTACCGCGATCCTCGTTAGCGCGAGAATGTATAGGGAGAGAGTGGCCCGCACGCAATCAAAGCCGTGAATGTCATTAAATGAAACGAGAGAGAGAGAGAGGAGGGGATGTTGCGTCTCGAGAGCCCCGCGTCAATCGTTCCTGCTGAATTATGTAAGCTGGCCGGTTATTAATGGCACGGGCTTGTTTGCCGCAAAACTATAGACGAAGCTACCGCCGCTTCGAGTTTGGACGTGGTATCTTCTTCGATCGTGATAATCGCGGCAATCATCGTCAACGCAAGTTCGGATACACTTGTGAATATAATCTTGGGTTTCTTATTTTGTTTTCCTATTTTGTTTTCTTTCTTTCTGATCGCGTGAATGAGAAATACAGCTCGTTATGATTGTAACGTACGTGGGCTTGGGATAATTTATCGGCCGAGTTATTTATTACGCATACAAATGCGCAGAAATTTCTTAAATACGCCAAGTAGTGTACGCGCACAAACGAGCTTGATGTATGCATGCTCAAAGGGGCTTACGAAGGGCCGGCGCGTTGGAATTCATAAAGCGCCCCGAGGATTAAGTTTATAAGCTAAGAGAGTTAATCGCTGAAAGAACACCGAATGGAAATTGCCGAAGCGGCAAGGGGGCAGGGCAAGTTATTTCAGCGCTAATTTTGCAAGCTCATCGTATATTCTGCGAGAGCCGGGAACGTTATATCGCTCAAAACATCGCTTCTGCTTGTGCGTAGAGGGCTAATAAGCTGGTCATTTAACATTTTCGTCGGCAGTTTTCCTGACACCACTGATATACGCGTTGCCTAGATGCACAATTAACAGACAATATATTGCAGCCCCCCCCTCCCCGTAGGGGAGATGCATGACGCGGAGAGATTTTCGTGTATTTATAAATATAGTATCGTTCGAAGGAAGGCTACTTCCGAGCTTATGTCGTTGCGCGAACGTGCCCGGCTTAGGCTGTTACGTTGGACGGCCTAATCTTTTTGAGCTCTTCTCGCTAAGACTACACGGGTGCTATATACATGCCGAGAGATGCGTCTTTCATGCTAAGAACTGTATTACTGTTGTTTATTGGCCCATCGTTTTGATTTTCCTCTATTCACGCCTGAGACAGCGATACTGATAAACGAGGATAATATTTAAATTTGAAATTTATAAATTTCCGGCTTAATAACATTGTGATTATCGGAGAGTTCATAAAGTGTCAGTTGCCGACCCGTTTCTCCATTCAATCTTCGTAGCCCGCAATCAGCTGTACCCGTCAAAACATCATTCAAATCCTAGGCTTGTTTGTGGATCAATATATACCTAGCACTGCGAATGCCCCCCCTTGTTCCACGGGAGTAAGCCTACGGAACATCTGCGCGGTATGCTGCATTGTGTTAATCTGCAAGACCGAAACGAGTGTATCCCCCCCCTCTCTCTACGAGAGCCCCACTCCCCTTTTTTTCTTTATTCACACCAAGTTCGTAGGACTACGTGGAAACGGGGGAAAATCGGGCTTCTCTCGGCGTTTTAACCCCCCCTCGAGTCTTGTACGGACCGGTGCTTTTAAGTATTGGGGTTCCCCGGCGCAAATTGTTCAGACGGAACGTACCGAGCGCGTGGGGTGTTGTGTAATTCTTTCTTTCTATACGTGTGACCAGCGGCCGGGTGATGAATGGGCCTGGCCCGCGGGGCTTTTGTTTTCTATTCTAGAAATTTGTAAAGCTGATTGATTACAAACGATCCAATGCGAAGCGATAAATCATCGTGGATTAGGAACGATGTTGTAGACGAAAATTATTAGAGTTATATGAAGGCTAATGCAAAATCGAATGCTTTATTTAAATAAATTTATCTGATCATTTTCCTTTCATTTTTCTTTTTTAACAGCGTGTGCTTTGACAACGACTTCTTGTGCCAAGATGGGACCTGCATTTCAGAGGAATTGAGATGCAACGGATTAAAAGACTGCTCGGACGGCTCGGACGAGGCGAACTGCGGTACGTATACTTGAAAACGAACTGAATTTATCGACGTGCGTTTGAATAATTATTCAAACATCGACAATATCGTTTCAGAACTGACCGATTACGAGTGCAAAAAAAATCAGTTTCAATGCGAGACCGGCCCAAAGTGCATCTCGCTGATGTACAGATGCGACGGGGAAAACGACTGCGAGGACGGCAGCGACGAATACAATTGTCCCTCCACGAATAACAGCTGCAGCACCAACGAATTCAGGTACGAGATACTTTTTTCGGTTCTACTTGAGTTTATCGATATCCCTTGTATTAATGACGATCCACGTCGTTATCCAGGTGCGCAAACGGAGAATGCATCGATAAAATATGGGTTTGCGATCGGGAAAACGACTGCAGAGACGGCTCCGACGAGCACAACTGCAATTATCCGGCGATAAAGAATTGCACTTCCGAGGAGGAGTTCACTTGCTCCAACGGCCATTGCATACCGGTAAATTATGCGGCTTGTTTACACCGATCGCTTCAAACTGTATTATTAAAAATGTTCTCAACGTTCTTACCATAATTGTTGCAGAAACTGTGGAAATGCGACGGCGTGCCGGACTGTTCCAACGGCGAGGACGAGCGCGACTGTCGTCTGAACTGCGAACTCACCCATTACATGTGCAAGCCATCGGCCGCTGCGATGAACGACACTCGATCTCGTTTTCCAGCCTTCACTGCGCCTTGGCTCATTTGGGATTATCATCGCGACTGCATCCACATGAAGCACGTCTGCGACGGCGTGCCGGATTGCCCGGAAAAGGACGGTAAGTCCCCTAGAAAAATTAAAATTTTTGTAATATTTACATGGTAATAAGAGTTTGTATTAATTTCAATCATTACTTACAGACGAGGAAAACTGCCCGACAAAGGTGAAATGTTCCGCGGATCACGTTTGCGACCAGCAGTGCATAATGACCAAGGACAATAAAAAAGCGTGCGCTTGCAATGCCGGCTTCGTTCTCGCTAAAAATAACAAAACCTGCGAGGACATCGACGAGTGCAAATTCCAGAGGGTGCGTTTGTACATCATCTTAATTAATCTATATATGATTGCGTGTAATTAATATTACTACTCGGTTTACGTAGGATCCGGTGTGCAGTCAAAAGTGCGTCAACACGGTAGGCTCGTTTCATTGCGAGTGCGGCCCGGGATACATAATTCGACCAGACGGACGATCGTGTAAAGCCATCGGTGCTAATCCCACTTTGATACTCGCTAATAGAATCGACATTCGACAGGTATATCGTCACTTTGTTATTTACGTAAGGCATATTGATCAGCTGATAATTAATTAAATATACCCATTGTAGCTGTACATTAGTCATCCGAAGTATACGTCAGTTGTAAAAGGATTGCAAAATGCGATTGCCTTGGATTACCATTACAAACGCGGTTTGATATTCTGGTCCGACGTGTCGTTGGACGTTATCCGTCAAGTTAATATCAACGGCACGGATAGCTCTGGTAAAAGATATTTCACGCTATACACTTTGGAAATGTTAATTATTCGTGTTTTTAAAGAATTGACAAAGTATCGATCATTTGTTCTCAGATTTCATTCGTTGGGGCTTAGTGAGTCCAGATGGTATTGCCGTCGACTGGATCCACGACCTTCTATTTTGGACGGACTCTGGAACGCGTCGGGTAGAAGTAGCGTCGCTCAATACAGGCGTGCGCTATGTGCTCGTGTCGGAAGATCTTGAAAAGCCACGTGCTATTGCTGTTCACCCAAATTTAGGATGCGTTTACTGGACGGACTGGGGTAAATAAAATATCGACACATTAATTAGAATATTGTCACGTTTCATAGCTGCATATTTATAACAATCTTTTGCTCATCAGGAATTCCAAAAATAGAACGTGCCAACATGGACGGCTCGGAGCGCATAGCTTTGATCACGGACAACATTCACTGGCCCAACGGATTGACCATTGACTACACGACGAACCGCATCTATTGGACCGAAGCTAAACACCAAGTCATCGAGTCGGTCAATGCAAACGGCGGAGACCGAAGAAAAGTCGTAACTCGTGGTCTTCATCATCCCTTCGCGATAACCGTGTTCGAGGATGCGGTCTATTGGACAGACTGGCATTTCAAGAGCATATCATTGGCGAACAAAGTGAACGGCCGTGGTTTCAAGACCATCCACACGGGCTTGCATTTTCCCATGGGAATGCACAGTTTTCATCCGCAACGTCAGCCCAGCTACATCAATCACTGTGGCAACGATAGCGGCAATTGTTCGCACATGTGCTTGCCCACTCAGTTGGGCTACCGATGCGTTTGTCCAGTTGGCATGAAAATATCCACCGATGGAAAGACCTGTCATACTGATATGGACAATTTACTAGCGTTCGCTAGGAAAAAAGATCTGAGGCTTATTAGTCTCGATCAAAATAAACCGTTTGACGTTGTTATACCGCTGGATAACGTCGAAAGCGCGGTTGGTCTTGATTGGGATCCGGTTAATCGAATGATTTATTGGACGGATTTTGGTACTCACACCATATCCAGGGCTAACTTGGATGGATCTAATCATCAGATCATTGTTGATAGTAATCTTAGTAAGTTGTGTGTCATATTTATCTGATTAAAGCCGCGTTGCTTAAAAATACATGAGACTATTTTAGAATAATATCCAAAGATTTTTGGTTTAATAGAAAAAAAAATTATGTTAGATGTTAATAAAATAAATTCTTACAGTGTCTCCTGCTGGCCTCGCGGTAGATTTTGAATCGAACAAACTGTTTTGGACCGATGCGGGAACTAATAAAATCGAATGTTCACGGCTCGATGGTAGCATGAGAACATTGCTCGTTTGGAAAGGTCTTGATAAACCAAGAGATATCGTCGTATACCCCAAAGGTATTAAATAAAATTAATTGAATATATCGATTAAAAAATAATAAACTGTATATTTCTAGATGGTAACATGTATTGGAGCGATTGGGGAAAAAATCCAAAAATCGAAGTTGCTGGAATGGACGGTTCTGCTAGGCGCATATTGATCAGTAAAAATTTAACTTTCCCAAATGGCTTGGCTATTGATTTCAGCAGTAATAAAGGGCGGCTTTACTGGGCCGACGGAGGTAGCGGAACGATTAGTTTTTACGATTTGGATAAAAATACTATACATACAATTATAACACCTCGTTAGTATTACTAAGGATTTTTCCAAATAAATTCCATAATATTCCTACAAGTAAAAACATGTAAAAAATAATAAATTTTCCTTTTTTATAGCAAACGCTATACATCCTTTCGGTTTAGTAGTACACAACGATAAAATTTATTGGACCGACTGGAAAACAAAGGCCGTTCATCGAGCCGATAAAGACACTGGAAAAAACATGATGATAATTCATTCCAATATTTCCGGTCTGATGGACGTTCGTATTCTTTATAAAAAACCTCATCCATACATGAAGTCCGTCTGCACTGGAAATTCATCCGGATGCTCACATCTCTGTCTACCAGCTCCCAACCCCAAGCTTTATTCGTGCGCTTGCCCAACCGGCCTTGTTCTTCAAGTACGTACTTGTAAAAATAATATTTTTTTAAAATTACAACTTTATCACTTCAATGATTTAACTTTGAAAAATTTTCTTACGTTTCAGCGCGATCAAAAAACATGTCCAACAACACCAACGAAATTCATTCTGATGTCCCATCGCTATGACATCCGCGTTCTTTCATTAGACACGCGTTACGAAGTCGACACAGTATTGTCCGTTAGTCGCATGAAAAATATCAGTGGAGCCGATTTTGATCTCGAGTCCGGTAACATCTACTGGACCGATCCTGGCCAGATGTCCACAAAAGTTATCAAAAAAATGCCGTTCAACGGACAAAAAGAGGATGTCGTGATCGACTGTTGTATCGATACCGTTGACAGTCTCGTCGTTGATTCAGTTGGCCGAAAGGTTTGTACAAAAACTTTAAGAGAATATCAATAACCATCTATAAAAATTTTAAAATATTTTTAAATAAATTTTCAGCTCTATTGGACGGACGCTGGATTGAACAGCATCGAGGTAAGCGAGTTGGACGGTAGGAACCGCAAGGTTCTCATTTGGTCAGGTCTGGAGAATCCGCGCGCGATAGCTCTGCATTATCCAGCGGGTCTATTGTTCTGGACTGATTGGGGCCATAATGCTCGCATTGAAAAAGCTGACATGGATGGAGAGCATCGTACAGCTATTGTCACGGAAGGCTTGACCTGGCCTAACGGCCTCTCAATCGACGTGTTTGCCGATCGCATTTATTGGAATGACGCGAAAAAGAATGTTATAGAAAGTGTCGATCTCCAGGGTGAAAATCGTACTGTGATAGTTGATAAAATCGGCCATCCTTATGGATTGGCCATAACCGAGGACTTTATATTTTGGAGCGATTGGCATGAGAAGGCTCTACAGAGGGCGAAGAAGAGCGATGGGAAAAATAGAAAGACTGTACTGGAAAATCTCGAAGGCATCATGGATTTGCGTTATGTGAACGTAAGTCTAAACATTAACTTATTTATTCACATATCAAACCAACGATTAATGAAATTCCAATGATTTTGCAGAAAGAACAAAGGCGACCGGAAAATGCTTGCGGGAAGAATAACGGAAAATGTTCTCACCTGTGCTTGCGAGTTCCTAATGGTTTCAGTTGTGCTTGTCCGACTGGTATCATCATAAACAATGACAAAAGGACGTGCAGTAGCACGCCGAAGAATTTTTTGCTACTGGCAACGAAAACGTCTTTGATTCGAATGTCATTGGATACGCCGGAAATGTGGGAGGTCAAATTACCGGTTAAACGTAACCACAGTGCTTTCTCGATTGATTTTCATTACGAGAAACAGCTTATTTTTTACACCGACACGGATGCCAAAGTTATCAGGTACGTGCGATCGTGTTAGTCGATTAAATTAATTTAATATCCAAATGTAAACGTAACTGATCGATTTTTCTTTGTCTTTCTCCAGGAGTATAAACCTGAGCAACTTGGAGAACGAAAAAGTCGTCGTCCAAGGGGCAAATGACTGTAATCCGTTCCGCATCGCTGTCGATTGGATAGCTAACAACATTTATTGGACTGACATAAAAAATAAAAAAATCGAGGTGGCTCGTTTGGACGGGTCGAGTCGTAAAACGATCATAAGTAACCTCAGCAAGCCTCGATCGATAGCGTTGTTCCCCAAGGAAGGCTACCTTTATTGGACCGAATGGACTGACAAACCGAAAATCGAACGCGCCAATTTGGATGGTAGCAACAGAAAAGTCATCGTGTCGACCGATTTGAGTATACCTAGCGGCTTGACCATCGACTACGCCGCGAGAAAGCTGTATTGGTCGGACGGAGTTATGGACAGGATCGAGGTAACGGATTTGCACGGCAGGTACAGGATTGCTCTGGTACCCGAAGCTTTTGGAGCGTTTGGCTTGGCTCAGGTAACCCTTTAGTTCTTTTTTCTCCAATAGATCACGCTGAAGATGTGGTATTAAAATGGATATTTTTTTTCAGTATGGCAATAATATTTATTGGGGAGCTTGGTACGAGCAGATGATCGAAAAGGCTGACAAGCGAACGGGCAAAAATCGCAACTCGATTCGACACGTCGTTCACGGGGTCACCGAGATACGCACGGTTTCCGCCGAGAAGCAAACCGGATGGACGCCTTGCGCCGAGGATAACGGTGGCTGCACCCACTTGTGCTTCTTCACGCGAAAGAACTACACCTGCGGCTGTCCCGATCAACCTGACCACAAACCTTGTTCAACTGGTATGTATAATAATAAACTTTTGGCCATAGCTTATTGCTGAATAGGAAGTATGTGAATAATGATTTTAAACTGTTGACCGAATTGATTCTAGTGCCAACCAAACAAATACCGCTGAAAAAGCCGGGTACGGAAGGCGATCCAAATTACGAGCTGATAGACGACGAGGATCTCCCGCCAACGCCGAGGTCGACGTTATCAGGCGGAAGTCGCGGCCGGGACGGTCGGTTGAACGACTTCAACAGGCCGAGCAGCGGCGAGGGCATGAGCATGAGCACGATGATCACGACGACGGTTATTCTGCTCATCATCACCCTCCTCATCATAGTCTTCATCGTCTACCTACAGTGCCCGTGTCCGCGGAAGAATAAGCGCGAGGACTATTACAACAATCGCCGAAACGTCCTCACATTTACCAATCCCAACTACAACGCCTCCTCGGCGGCCGGAGAGATACCCACTTCGACGAGTCAACAGCCTCAAGATAAGAAAGGCTTCATTTGGAAGCGATTCAAATACGATAAGTCTCAGGTATGGAATCCATCATTTTGTTTGCTGGGAATAAATATTACGATACTATGTGTTGAAAAACTTTTGTCATATTATATGATTGCGACGGTAATTGATAGCACTAAAAATATTTCAAGAAAATTTAATCGTAATTTCTATTCCTTTTTATTATTATGTGTTTAATCATCTAACATTGTGTGATCAAGTTAATAATTTCGTTTTATTTAAGAAATTACCAATTTGCGTTATAAGGTTTTTCTGATTTTTCATTTCGCGTATTTATTTTAATTCAAAATAAGCAAGATGGATTTTCAAACAAAAATTAATTATCGAATAGTTTACTAGACTTAAAATTTGGATAATTGAAAAGGAAAAAATATTTAAAAAAAATCAAGCAGCTCTTTGTTAATGTACATTGCATGCATGTTGTATAGTTTGTTTGCTAAACATACAAAATGCGCTGGATTACATGTTGATAGGCCTTCAAATGAGGAAAAACCACAGCACTTTAGCATTTCGTAAAAAATGTAAACTTGTCGATTAACCCTTTACTTTCAATCGGCTTATTTTATGATAGCGCTTCTGCCCGCACGCACTAAAACTCACACATAAATACTTATCAACTTCATTAAAGTAAAGGGTTAAGCACAAAAATTAAAAATAACTTCTGGATTAAAAAAAAAAACGAGAAAATTAAAATCCAATATAAAAAGTTAAAAAAGAACCAAGCAACATGTAACTGCCGCTTCTGTATGAAAAACAATGGATATTTGTTTGCCGTTTCTGTCTCTCTCTCTTGAGTATGTATCGTGGCTTGTGTAAAACCCTTTTTTTTAACGATAGCCCCCCCCCCTCTGGAGCCGCATAAAACGCTAACACTTTGTCCCCCTGTCTTTTTTCTGTTCTAATTTGCTTTCGTTGCGCAAATAAAAAAAAACCCAATAATCCACGCCAACCATCACGACACGCACCTCCACGAAACTCACGCCCACGCACCCCTCGACGATAAATCCCCCGATGATGTGTCGCGTGGCCGAACCTCGCGCGTAACAGCGAGCCTCCGCCGGCCCGGGCACGAGCGGCAGTGGCAGCAGCCGGAGCAGCAGCGGCCGAGCGAGACAGCAGCAGCAGCCAGCGACGACGACGACGACGACGCCGACGAACGAGCAGGAGATCGAGTGCCCGATCAAGCTCCAGCATTTGCCGCTCCACTTCATCCAGATGAACGAGACCGGCAACACCTAGTGCCTGCTCGCTGACTCGCCCAGATCGGCGAGGCGCGAGCTCGCCTGACACAACCTGAGAACGGCACGCGCTGATAGGGAGGACGACGATACGCTAGCCTGGACTGCCGTTCGAGACGAAGCACTGTGATTTGGTTATGGCCAGTTCTCCTTGGCTATCGCGCTCGATTGTTTATCGAGCAGCGAATAATGTATTGTTGTCGTTATGTAACTCACTAATTCGATTGATTACTCGTGGATGTAAAGATTTTTTTAAAGGCTTGTAGGCGATAGTCGTATAGAGTTTACGTATACGTTACTAAAAATTACTGTAAAAGTTATAACGTCTGGTAGACAAGATCGAACGTGATCGGAAAATTTTGGCACTTTTGAGATTTGATTTGAAAATTGGATTAAGGACTTTTTTGCGATTAGTGAATAGAGTTGGAGAAAGTTTTAACTGCCTGGTTAATTGTATTAACTGTTTTTTGTAAATTTATAAGAAAAGTTCCTGATTCATGAAAAAATCGCGTAGAATAAAAATGTTTAAGAGTATAGAGACTTACGGAAGAAACGAATAAAGTTGTGCCAAAATGGATGCAATTTTCATTATGTTGGAAAATGATGAAAAAACTATTTTCATTGAAACGTCTTTGCTGGCGTAGCTTGTTAGTATTGCCAGACGTATTTTATTCTAATTTGTTTTAATACATTTAACTATTTCCAGATCGATCTATTCGACAATATTACAAATTTTATTTGAAAAATTTAGAGAATCAAAGACTTTCAGTTACGACGCGACGTATGTTTGTATATTAGATTTTTGATAGATATTTCGAGATTAAATTGAAAAAAAATTTCTTACGATTCGTTTACATTGTATTGTAAATAATAAAATATATATTTTTCAGATAGTTTCTTTTGATGTCTTGATTAATCATTTACGCATTTTATGTACGTACAAATGTTTATAAAAAGAAAAAAAAACAAGATAGAAAGAGCTCTAGGGAAAACAAACGATTCGAACCCTCATATTCCTCATGTCCAATTTGCACGCACGAAAACCCGGCACGAAAGCTGTTGAATAAACAAAAAGGCCGCACATATAATACGAAAGTAGATGAAATCCGTTATTATGTGAAATACAAGCAAGTACATCAATGTCTTATTCACGATAATCAGTACAACACATGTCCAATACGTGCGCAAGCCCTATATAAAGTAATACATTCTGTAGAAAACCGTAATCCACAGCAAAAATAGAAAAAAAAATAAAAAAGCACACGTATGATACTAGAGCCACATCCAGCTCGGTTAATTAGCCAACAGCGTGTCTTCTTGCATGAGAAATCAGCACGTCAAGCACTTGATGACCCCATAGAAAACTCCGCATGCGAGAGAAAACCTGCGTGACTCGTGTCTGTATGTATGTATGTGCGTGTGTGTGTATAGACGCGCGTGTATGTACATTACATCAAAGAGAAATAAATTCTGATTACCAAACAGTTGCTATATAACGCGACAGAGATACATCATAGGGGGAGGGAGGGATTTAACGGGATCACGCGATATAGTACATCATCGACGAATGCGGGGCCATAAACAGTGTGTATGTCAATGTGTCTCTATGTGATACGTTTGTAGGAGCGAGTTTACGAAGACAACGGTCAGGCGTCGAGTCCCGAGGTCGTGTCGCTGATACCGGCGAACGCGACGCCGAGCAGCAGCCGCGCGGCCTCGGTCACGCCGCTGCAGGAGTCCTCGCCGCCGGCGATAACGCGCGTCAGCGGCCATCAGCAGCAGCAGCATCAGGCCCCGACGCTCCAGCCGTCCTCGATCGTCGCCGGGCCGAAGCCTCAACGCCCGCTCGTCTGAGACGAGAGCAACCTCGTCGCGAGCGAGCGCGTCTGTCTGCTTCACATGTAGACACCTTGCTGCCGCCGGCAACCTCGCTCCCCCTATTATGTGGGGCAGGTGTGATAGAGGAGATACGAACAGATGGAGGAAGGAGAGTGTAATTATGGAAAATGTTGAGCATTTGTTTGTCGTCGCCGCATTATTGTGATTACGTGTGCGGAGGGAGAGAGAGAGAGAGAGAGAGGGCGTTGATTAATCTTTGGATATCACGCGATAACAATAAGGTGTAAGTGCGTGTTGATCGAGTTGCGACGACTGGACTCTTTGGGTATAATGGTATTAATCGAATTTATGTAATTACGACGAGGAGAGCTAATGTAGATGATGATTTAGAAGAAGAAAAAAAACATTTCGGTTCTATTGGATGAGCATTATTTGTTATTTTGATCGTGAATATACGTAGCCTCGTATTGTCTATTTTACGCACAATAGTTAGATACGATTTTTTAGACGAATATTGCGCTAATGTTTGTTGTTTCGTTATCGGCTACGAGATATGTATATCGATTGCATATATATATATAGTTGTTGTCAATATCAGCGCAACGTTTTGACGAGTCTATAGGTATACCTTAACGGATACGATCTTACATAGACGAATATCGTTTTAGAGAGCGAGATTATCTAGTGGATCGAAACGAGCCAATTGTAAACGAGCGGCTAACGATAAAAAAGATCAATTTTTGTTTTTATGTATTTAACGACACGTTTTGCGACCAGTTGAGATGATAAAATTTAAGGCCAGCAACTCTTTTCGTGGCGTCATCCTTCGGGTTTGCAGATTATTATCTTGAATCTATTACCGACGACGACGAGTCGGGCATTCATTCGTATTTTAAGACTGAATATTGTTTTTAAGCACAGCTTTAAAAATATTCCTTATTTTTCACACATTTAAAAAAAGTCGTTGGTGCTAAAAAATACTTCTGCTTGATAATGAAAGAGAGAAAAAGAAAAATAGAACAAAATACAAACATTGTAGATTTAACGAACAATCATCGTGATAAATATACAAGCTGATATATTAAAAAAACAATGAATAAAATAATATTTTACCATACGATATTTTAATATACCGTAGTCACACGTACTTTCTAAAATGAACTTACTGGTAAATGCTCAAGTGATCATCGTAATAACCGCTTATTAGCATTTCTTTGCGTCGCAAGATGCAGCGCATAGCAGATGAAAATTGCAAGAAAATTACATTTGTCCCGACAACAATAAAACGGTAAACGCGAGTTATGACTCATTCGATAAAGCTAAAACTCACGGTGTAACGATATACTTGCAATTATTTCTTCCAATGCTATAGCGAGAGGAAAGCAAAGAGGAAAAAAAATATTCTCAGTATTGCGCGTATAATGTATACTCGTGAAAAATAAATTTACAAGCACGTAACTCGATATATTAAATTCAGCCACGACTTGCGCGTCGCGTTTTCGATGCGAATCAGCCGTCCCAGCTGGTCTAGGACGACCCCCGGTATGATACGGACAGGAGCAGATTAACGCGTAACGATTGCAATTTCTTTAACGGGGGGATGAACGTTAATCTCTTTCTCTCTTGCTAACCGAGATCCGTAAACTGCTGAGGGCCCACTGGCTTTTATTTTTTTAGATAGCTCGGCGATTTACGAAATGTAAACCGAACAAAAAAATGCGAGAGGAGATGTGATGAGCGCGAGTGTATTTTCTACTTGGATCCATGCTCGGACGAGGGATTTTAGTAAATAAAATGCAGAAAAAAACGGAAAAATTAACAAATATTAACTACGAGTGATTAATAATCGAATTGTTATATAAAATAATAGGGTCGATGAAAAAGGGAGGTAACAAAAAAAATAACACAATTGTAACGATATAAATGATAAAACTATGAATAGACAACAAGTGTATAATTAAAGGTGTACGATTTAATCTAGTCTTATTTTAATATCGTTATTTATTGAACATGTAATTGCAGCGAATATGGTACATCGTTGTTTTCTTAAAAAAAAAAAAATAAAGAAAGATAAAGAGCGAGACTTGAACGAGGCATCTCAAAAAGTTTAATGTGTCGTCGAGTTGAGTTGCAAAAATCGACCCCTTTTTTTTAAAAAAATGACGTTAACAAGAGCAAAGAAAATCGCACGTTATCATCTCTAGTTGTTTATTCTAAGCACGCACTTGATGAGACGCACTGAAATAAAAATTTAAAAAAAAAAGAACAAATTTAAAAGATATTCGAAACTAAGATTTGAGAAAGCGTGATGTTTAATGTGTTATTTAAATCGTCGATTTTCGTCCTTTGCTGTATTTATTGTAAGATAAATCTGGCACCTGCGAAAGTCTTGCCTATACGGGTCGTCAAATAATTTACGATTCTAATAAGAATATTTGGCCAAAAAATATATATATATTGGTTTGTTCAAATTTTTAGCTGATAGAAAGTTATCACGTTATCGTTGAAATCTAATAACGCGATGATTTTCCGATCGCACGTTTAACGCGTTGAATTTTGAAGAAATTTAAAAACGATTCGAGACGTATAGCAAAGTGTCAATATGATTAATTTCAGGTGTCTTGAATTGCTCAAACGATAACACTAATTTGGCTGTGCAAAAAGAGCGAGCGAACGATATATAACTCCAAAGTCAGAATTTTTCTCATCTTTCTTTTTTCCCGAAACGATATTTTTGACGGTCATTACAGAACATAATTTAAGATTCGCGCAATGAACTCGGTCGACGCGTGTATACCGATCTCAAGAATCCACGACTTTTCGGATGAGGAGAAATCGTGAGGTTGCCGCTATACTCGGAGCTCCCCTGTGATTGCGATATTAATGTAACGAAAGCCGATGAAATCCAACGAGTCAATAATTCATCGAAAAGCTGTCGAGTTTCCAATGGTCAACTGAAACACGAAAACGAAGGTCCTTCAACGTGAAAACAAAAGTGATCGTAACAATAAAAAAAATATTCCACATGTAGATCGGTATAACCCGGAAGCTCTATCATTTCAGCGTCTACAGCAAAAGCGGATAGTTTACTTTTAATCGCTTTTTCCTTTCCGAGCGAGTCTACAGCTCAATGATGTACGGGAATAAGAAACAATCATCGTAGAAATTTTAATCGGATAAAACTCCATTGTTATAACGACGATGGAAAATAATAATATATAACGATGATAAAAAAATGAGAAATAAAATATTTTATACTGCGTATATACATAAATATGATGCAAACTGTGACGTGACACTCATAATACATTTATTTTTTAGTACGTTTACGGTGCCGCGTTTCTGCAATTCTAAAATGCCCCATATTTTCAAATGGCTTTTGACTCTTGTTTGTAAAACAGTAAAAAGCGCGATTATAACTTGTAATCTCTAGGATTACCATGACAATTAGTTTGATCGGGAACGAAAAGATATTGCCAAAATTGTAAAAGCAGTTATATTAGCCAGCGAAAATAATTGTATAACTAATTATTTGCGATGGCTTGGTAAATTTCTTTGTTTCGTACTTGTTTGCATTTCTTGTCCAACTACGCGTTACTACTTAGAACGTTTGCTTGAAAAAACGTATAAAACCGTTATTTATAAGCTACTCATCAGTCGCGATTGATCTTATTTTCTTAAAGTTATTCAATTCAATTTGAAAAAATAAACACAAAATTAAAGAATTAGTATTGACATTGAAGATAGAGCTTATTTTTAAAGAATTTCTCAAAGTAACAAATACTAAAAGTTTACTCCGGCGGTTAAGTTAATTCAAGGATTAAACTATTTTATAAGCGTACTCGCATTGTACTGTAGTCAGTGCCAAATATAAAAAATAAAACAAACAAAAAGGGATTAATGCTACGAGAATTCAAAAGTCTATGTTATATAAATGTGTAAATAAACGTAAAAGCATAATGGATAATGTATATATCTAAAAGGAGTATGAAGTGACAATGATATTATTATTATTATTACTACTATTGCTATTATTTTACGGATAAAAAGAAAAAGAATACTTGCACTACACGATATCTATTCCAACTTGATGGAGACGAGGAATGATATGTAGCTATTGTAATATTTGTATAGGAGCTGCGATCATGTAATTTTAGATGATTGTTTGATATATTTGTGACATCGTGCAACGTGGAACGGCTCTCTCGATCCACGTCAAAATAAAACGATCTACTTACGTCATGAAACTCATTTGATTTTCATTTATGCAAAATTTTCCACTCTATATCCTATACTTACTATTCCTATTATTATACTATTATTTACAAATTTAAATGTTCTAATTTTAACAAATACGCCTTTTTGTTTGGTGAAATTGATAGAAGTAAAGGTTTTGATTTAAAATTTTTATTTACTTTTTATATTCATGACGAACGGTCATTTCTTTGACAGCCAATTTTTTTACATTAATTTTTACAATAATATTTGACACCTCATTTTTAACAGTACAGTAAATTCAATAATTTATAATAACTTACATAAATTAACTTATATGTTTAAACCTTTTTTACATTTTCAAACTACACGTAACTAAGTATAAAAAAAATGAAGATGTGCAGCTTTGATATTATATAATGCCGATCGAACATGGAGTTGATAACTTAATGTATGTCGTATCGTACTTAAAACATCAATTAACATATCGTTTCTATAGAATTTTGAAATAAATAAAACATTAAATGCTTGAAATATTTATAAAACAGTGTTATTAAAATCTTTAAAATAAATAATAGAAATTTATAAACAAGTATGAATTGTGATGAAATCTAATTGGAATCTAGTCATCTCTTCATTAGTGATTGAACAACTTGCAAATATTAATAATAGGGATTGAAATTAAAATACTTGATTCTTCATCTTTGGTAAGTATAGCACCATGTCATTAAAAATGTACTTGTAAAAGCATTAAAACTTCATTTGTATATTACAGAATATCTCCGTAATTAAAAACTCTTTTCTGCTTGATTTCTTACGATTTATTTAAACGTAACCATTAATTTAATATGTCGATGACTCAAATAATACTGAGCAACTTTGGTAGCACCAACAAGTACCACGTGCTTGACTGAATTAAAAAAAAATATTAGAAACCTATAGGGGGTTAACAATGAAAAAATGATCTTATGAATTTAAAAAATTCGTCAAGGTAATGTTAAGATGTACTTTTCAATGTAAAAATACTTAATCTCTGTCTTTTTTCAACTCGGGAAACATCTCATACATCACAACCTCGAACATATCCTATAAAAATGAAAAAAATAATTGAAATTATTTGTGCAAAAACAATTAAAAATCTTTTAAAAACGAACTTACGTAAAATAATTGTTTGTTCAGCGTCACGTTTTGCAGCGCGTCAAAAACCTTAGCTGTTCCACGTTGAGCGCTCTGAGCTCCGACCAGATTTGTCAGAAAGTCAGGTACATTGTTTAAAAATTGCTGACGCGCTTCTGTGCGCGTTTGTATCTTGTCTTCGTCCGATCGCACAGGTAACTCCATTACCAATTGACCATTAGGCCACCAGGTCTTTGTCAGTAGCTGAATGTAATAATGGAGCATAGGCTCGGAAAACATCCAAGCCACGGTATCTCTGACTTGTCTATAATAATTTTATCATGTTATTCAATGAAAATACATTATTAGCATAAGTTTAATTCATTAGACTGAAATTAAACATTTACCGATTAATTGTTCTTCCGTAAGTAAGTTGAACAAATGTGATAAGGGACCGCCTAAGCCAGCGGAAAACACCTCTCAAGTCAAAAATTTCTCCAAGTAAAGCATATAATGGTTCGGCAATTGAATCTTTTCCTGGCCCGAGGAAACTATCAGTCACAGACCGGGAACTTTCGTTGTCGTCTAACAATAATGAACAGTCTTCTTCATCTTCTTTTTCACGCGAATCTCCAGAACTACTGCTACCCGAATTCCTACAATAAAATGTATAAATAATTAAGTAATCAATTTTTTTCTATAAAAAATTTGTTCAAAAAGTAATTACGTTTTAAAAAGAGTCGCTATAGAAAATCGTGATTTTTTTGGCGACGGAGTACTATGTTTCAAGTGTTCAGAACTTGGACTTAAAAAAACGTATAAGGCTTCACTATGATTTAAGCGATCGTCTTCCAAAATGAACTGGAAACACAAATTTATTAATTTACAATATCGATGAAATATTACTAAATATCATTTATTAAAAATTATCTTACATTTAAATACTTTTGGATTTGTGTTTTGGCTTTTTCCATAGCATTTCGATCCGTTTTCCCAAAAAATTTCAAAGGTTGCGATGGCAATTCTAAATTTTTCAAAGAAGGAGACAATTGACGTAATTTTCTGTGAAGTTCTTGAAAATCACTAAGTTTTCGCAAAACGACCCAACCAGTTGTTATACTTTTATCGTTTGCTTCTTCTGCAACCATTTCTACGATTAATGTAAATTGAGGAGAGTCGCCGTTATCTGGAGCCTAAAAATTTGACAGTTATAGTATTATTATTATTTTTCTCTAATTTACAGAATTACATAAGTAAAAACTTGATAAAATTATTACTTCAGCACTAGTAACTTCTGCTCTCCAGTGACCTAAATGTTCTGCCCATGTTTCGGTATAATTCAAATGTGCTTCTAATTGTCTTTTTTCGCCTTTGAGCCACTCAACTTCTTTAGCTAATATACCTAGTACTTTGCTTTCCGGCTTTAACGAAGCTTGAAGAGCTTGTAAGGCTTGCGTTTTATTGTTAAGCTTTTCTTGCAATTGATCTAATTTATTTCTTGCATAATTTGAATGTTCGCCAACTAGTATAGAAGTATTGTCTGAAATTGTGCCGTTAAGCGTTTTTTGGTCGTTACCAGAAACTGAAAATAGTCGTTTTTTAATGTAAAATTAGAGTAAACAAATAAAGATAAATGCTTTATTTTTTAAAAATTATTTACTAACCATCTGATTTTTCAATAGTTATGCATTCTTGTAACTTTTTGTATTGTTCACTGACTATGAAAGACGGATAATATTTGTCTTCTAATATTTGAACTACCATGTCTTGGACTTCATAAAATACTTCTGGTCCTTTATCTCCTAATAAAAAGCTCTCCATCCTCTTCATCACATCTTTATCAACTTTAATTTCAGCAGTTGGAATCGTAATATAAGTGTAAAAAATTTCAGCTCCTAACTGGTGCCAATTTGATTTATCAGCTGAACGGAGTTCTTGAACAGCTGTCCAAAAACCAATTAATCCTTGACTAGACGCTTGTTCGAGAAATTGCGTAAAGTATTTTCTACCTGTTGAAATTTAAATTCAATCATGACATTTCAATAATTTAAACATACAGGTAAAGTTTAATAAATTGGTAATTAGTAAAATAATAAATAACTTAAAAAAATAATTGATCGTACCTACGACGCTGTCCAAAATGACCCGCAAAGGTATAACTCGACTTTCGGAAACTGTAACCGCATCGATCACATCATCATCTTCCATTGGATAGCCGTCCCAGCCTAGAGCACGCATGTGTGCTTCACACGTATTTTTTGCATGTGTCAATTGACTAATATAGCGTTTTAGCTTTTTCCCTTGACATGCATCAGACTTGCTAGCTGCAGTATTTTCAGGATCTAGGCCCTGAGCCCGTTGGATATTTTGTGTCGTCGTGGCTTGCATAATCTCAGAGACTATATTATATCTAATGCGTTTCAATAATTCAAGATCGTGCGTGTCTTTGATTAACGAAATGAAGTCTTCAAAGGAGTTGGCATACTCGCAGGTCTTTTTACGTAAACATTCGACTATTTGCTGCTGTTCAATGTACGACAGGATTTTCTGGTTTATGTAGTCAGGATCAGTTATTGTATCAACAAGCGGTTTTAAAACTAAAATAAATAATGAGAGTTAATACAAGGAATTTTTTGAATTTTATATTTTTGTTTCTACTTTTCACTTACTTGAACATGTCAGAATCTCTCTTAGATAATTTTTGGTAGGTGAAAACTGATAGCCACGAGGCATAAAAAAAATAATAAAGACTTCACTGACTTTTCTTAAATATTCCAATTCTCCTTCCTCTGATACTAAGTGGGGTGATAATAAATATTTTGGTTCTTCTCCATCAATTCTAATAAACAATTAAATAAATGTATAATAGACGTACAAGATTAACTTTAGTTCATCTACAGATAATATTTAATACAAACTTACATTTCTTCTTGAGCAACTCTTATTCTTTCAAAATGGATTGTTATTGTATTAACTATGCTGCAAGCTACCAAATTTGTATGATCAATGGGTTTAACTTTTTTGTTTATTTCTCCCATTGCTTCCCACAAGTCTTGCTTAACTATACTGATCAATTCATCAGAGTCAACAGCAATATTGTTTAACCAGGAAGCAACAAAATCTTTGAAAATTAAATCTAATAGATTTTGCAGAGCTCCGTCAACTAATCTTGAGCATATTAAAGGATATTTCCCTGAATCTCTATGTTCCTCACCATTCAAGTAAGACTGTCTCTGAAAAATATACATTTCAAGTTTGAAATAAATTATAGAATAAATATTATATGTAAAAATTTTACCATTTAAAATTTTTACTAACAATTTTTGAAACATAAAATATAAGGTATTACAGATAAAGTGTACATTTTATCTTATCAATTTTAGATAAAAATTTATCTAAAAATAGGCATTGTTCTTGTTCAATGTTTTAATTAAAAATGAAATTAAATATATATGACTAATATTTGTTGTTCATAAGGTACATTTTATTTAAAAAAATATACTTACTAGTAACAAAGCTTGAAAAGAGTTGATCATATTTGTAGTTTTTTTTACTTTTTTCTTTATTGCAGGTCTGACCGTTTCATTGTTATAATTCATAACAACTAATGGTCCAAGTACCATACCGCATGTAGTAAGTAACCCATATAGAACATAAACTAGCAGATCAAAGTAGTATAATACTGAGATAAGGAAGAATATAAAGCTTGAAAGAACATATTTCCAGCTATTTGGATATGTAGGTGAAAGCTGCGTATGCATGTAGAACAGAACACCAGGTCCAAACGATGCTCCACATAATATAAGCAGTCCAAAAAATATGTAGAACAGCAAGTTAAGGTAATTTATCACTGCAATCAGGAGGACTGCGATACACAGGATCAAATCTTTTCGAAGCATTTTTTCCTTTTCATGTGTGCACCTGTAATAGATGAAAATCAACAATTACTAAAAAGCTGCAACTTATTAGGAAACATTTGTTAACTGTTTGATCAGGCATACAAAAGTTTTCATATGCTCAGTACTAGTTGCCAGACAAAACACTAATCAATGACAGCCCATTGAAGCTCCTTATTAATCGCACCTGTCCACAATACATTATCGCGATTGCATCCAAACCGGACGGCACAAGGTCACAGAGACCGTATAATCAAAATTCCAAAGCAATAAGTAGCCGCAAGGCGAAGAGAAAGCCGCGCGCGTCGAAAAGAAATAAAAAATAACGTGAAAAGCTCACGGCGCAGTTGAATCAACTGTCTCTCGCAAAGGCGGTACATGTCAATATCAGTGACGAGGCCACCTGTTATCAATGCCGGGCAGGACTGTCATTGATTCGAATCTCTTCCGGCAAGCGATTAGTCAGCAGAGGCAGAGGAGAATAGAGAAAGAGAGAAACGAACCCGACGGAGTGTCCGATAGTCACGGCGAGTAGCGCTCTTTGGAGCTGTCCGGCTGCTCCAGCCTCGAATCTGCCTCTTGGCCCGTTTCCGAGCTCGCATTCTCCGCAACCGGCTGGCTTATCCTCCTCCGGCTCTGGCTCCTCATGTCAGCGCTTCCCCCACAGCACCGCGCCTCCTCTGCTCCGGTTCATCGGGAGCCCGGGCCTTCGCTTGCAGCTCTCGCGCTAATAAGCTTCGCTCCGTCGTAGTCGCCTAGCGCCCCAGCTACCTATAGATATATTTCCGTGTACAGCCGCTCTAACCCCAAGAGTTCCGCGGCGAGTAAGCGTCGCCGCGGAGTATCACCCTCACTCTGGCTCACATAGGATAATACGCCACACTGCCGCGACTTATTTGTATGAAGTCTGTACAGGCGGGAGAAAAGCACGAGAGAGAGAAAGTTGAGAGTGAGCTTATGCGGGAGTCGAAAGCTGTTCAGCTGATCGAGCCGCCTCCTGGGTGACGGCTGTCACTACGTTATAGCCAACTCTGCGCAGATTATCCCCGGACTGCGCCTGGAGAGAGAGAGCTTGTTGTCGAAGGAAGGGCGCGTGGGCGCGATCACAGGTGGTTGTGCGCGCCCTGCGCCAGAGAGCCAACTGCCCTCCCCCGCGCGCGCTCCTTATGCGCCTCGTTTTTAGTTACGAGACTGCCGGATTGATGACGCGAGCTTGTGTGTGACTATACATGCGTGGGCGTAAGCGCGCGTGGCTTCGACACCCCCTCCCTTCGCGCTCCCTTGAAAGCTGCGGGTGTGGTGGGAACACCGAGGCCTGAGTTGCCATGATAAAAGCCAAGCCGTTTGTTCGAGGGCAAGTTTATTCGGTGATGCTTTTTGATTCACCTTCTACTCTGCCTCCCCCTTCCGCTGTTGGATGGCTATTTTTGTCTATTGATTTCGACGGGGCCTGCATTAGATAATAACTGGAGCGGCTCTCTTAGACTTTTTTCGAATTGCAAATGCTTGGGACGTGGAAATCGATAGGATTTTTGTGGGTTTCCGGTAACGAGATTCCATGTAGGGGGTTGAAAAATAGAGTAGAAAGTAGATAGTAAGGAAGAGTTGATTTTGTAAAATAATGATATATTTATTAAGAGACTAGTGAGAGTTACATGCATAAATATGTGAAAATCAAATTTGCTAAGACGTAAATTAAAGTTGAACTGACTTTGTAAAATAGAACATACTCGGGGCTGAGTAAATTCTTTAAAACTGTAGTTTAATTGTATAATATACAGGACATACTAACATCGAAAAATAATGTACAATTGAGGAAAAATTAAAATTATCATATAATGCACTTCCATTTTCCATCAACGGCTTTTGGCTTAAGTGTATAAATTCATCTTTACTTTTTTTTTGTTACATATTAACAATTAGTTGTCTCAGCGTACTAACAATACATAATAGCAAAGCTATTGACACAATACGCAGTACAATAATACAATTATCCCGTTTAAAATCACTCTTGTACAAAGAAACTACCCCTTTCATCACCGTTTCCCGCTCCCTCTTATTTTGTTCTGGCTCTCGGTAAACTTTCATTCGTCGCTCGCACAAATTTTTTATTACACACTACTCGAATTAAATTTATATCTTTTGTTCCTTTATTCGTTTTTAGAGAGTTTAGTTAATTGCTTAATTTAATTTATACTAGCTAAGAAGCGTTCGGATTTCCCTGTGCATTTGACACAAAAAGTCCACATAGCCTAGACTACCATCAATGCCCCGGTCTTCCACCAAAAATTGACGCATCACCACCTCTATCTTGTCTCTCTGCCTTACTAACGTCAGCTAAAATACAACGGATAAAATTTTTAATTAAAAATGTTATAAATGGTATTTCAATATCATTGCTTTAAAAGCAATTTTAAGTTAGTAAATTTCTTACCCTCATGCAATAACGTCTTTCACTCTGTACATGACTAATAATATCACGAATTCGTTCATTCATTGGATTGTCCAACGGAGGAATAAAAGTTTTGTCGGTGTCAACCTGAGCGATAGACGCAACTCCAAATACAGACTGAACCCATTGTGAAGGTATACTCAAACCCATCCATAAAAACATGTGAATTCCATTTTCTGTAGAAATAGTGTTTTTGTATGAACAATTGATTTTGTTGCAAAAAATGTTAACAACTGTATCTGTACTCACCCAGTAAATAGGCTCCATCTTCCATAAGTTTGTCTGCCGAACAGCGTAACATAAATGGTAGATCACCCTCCGTAGGATCAACGTCATGGAGGGGAAGCAATCGCGGATAAACATGAGCAATAGACTCGCTAATTGGCATAGTGGCAATTGCCATCATAACGAATGACTTTTGATCGATAGTTATTCCGTTTCCTAAAATTATAAATAGTTTGTTGTCAAGCGGTTTATAAGTGATCTTTCCGTAATTATTTATAAAATTATTTTATCACTTACCACCCGCAACAGCATCGCTCTTTAGTAAACTGTTCACATAGAGAGGTAATAGTTTCATGCATTCAGGAAGAATCAGTTGTCCAGCACTGGTTGGGGATGCACAATGTTTTCTATAAGATGCCAAAATGGTCGCACATCTTGATATCAAATTGTCCTTGACAGCTTTCGAGTTCGACTCCACAAGTTTAAAGACACCTTGAAAGAATAACCGTCATGCAATATTTAAAAAAATGTATTTTTAAAAATTTTCGTAAAAGAGTTGCGTTTAAAAATGATCTTACTTTGTTTTGAGAAATAATTGATCATAGCATCCAAATCACACGATCTATAAAGTTCTGCCATTTGTGATGAAGTCTTTAAGCTCAAATTGATGATGCGTAATCTTCGTATGCCGCTACATGATGTGTAGAGCAACGCTACTTGGATGTAGACACCTTCATCTTCCGTTAATTTGTCATCGTGCTTAATTTCCACGGCAATGGCCTATTACAAGTTTAAAAAATAATTAGATAATTCAATAATTTTATGATTAATATTAAAGTTTCTCTAATTACCTTATCGCAATCTATGCTAGCCAACTCTATATCTGTTGTATTAGACATGTAATAGTGACCTAGGAAATCAGTCGGTCGAACACCCGTAGAAGTTCGAACGCGCATAACTGCATCAAATGCAATTGGTCTATTTATGTTATTGATGACATCTGTGATTAGTCTTTCTCCGTCAAAATCAGCCTAAAAATACATAAACGTTTATGCTTAAAATAATAAGAAACAATCTTACGCTACTATCAAAATTTAAAGTACTTGAAAATATGTGTATTTGTACACTTCGCCGCCTGTGAGTCTGCACACTTGGCCAATCGTTGCAATATCGACGTAAGAGTTATTGAAAACAAATAAATCAACACTACATGCTGCTTCTACGCAGTCTTGACCTAAATTATTGTAAAAGTTCGTTTGCGGAGCTAAAATAACGATAGATCAATGAAAAATATTACATTTCAGGAATACACTATTCTTTACTTAATACAATTGAACGTAATTTACCAATAACAGTTTTTTCCTTATCCGTTCCTAAAAGCTTACGATCGTCTCTATTTTTAAGCTTTCCAGGGGCATCAGCTATAGGCAAGGACGAATGGAATACCATTAATTTACCACTACATTCGGAGGCCTAAAATAATATCGTCAATATGAAAATATTCTTTCTTGTTAAATAAATAAATTTGCACTAAAAGACTCACTTTCAAGGCTTCAAGACCAGCTTGTATAGCAGGAGCAAGAATAACTTCTGTTTCACGAGTGTCAGCAAACATATTTGGAATTTGACACATAAGACTGTCTATCAATGCCTCGCTTTCCTCGGGATCAACCAGAAAACCATCGAGAAGAGGCATGAAGACATCGCTTACGTCGCCAACGATCATCATTTGCGGCTGTGCAAGACTAGATTTAATGTTATAAAATTGCACGGTGTGGTTGTATGTGATAAATCCAACTTTCATATTGGATTTACTTTGACCAACATCTACCGGCAAATTGCGTATGATTTTTTTCATTTGAGCACAGAGAAGATTTACTAATCCTGATTTTACTGTATTGTATGAAACGTCGATAACGAATATTATCGCTGGAGGCTTTGGAAAAATATTGTTCTGAAAAAGTAAACAAATTATAAAATGAACAAATACAACATTAAATTATGTACTTTTTCACGTTATAATACCTTGCAATAATCTTTTGTCGTTGTGAACTCGTAAGTACCCAATATTAATTCCGGACGTTCGTATCGATCCATTCTTTGACCAGTATGATCTAAATGTTGAAAATATTCGGATGGAACTGCAAAGCACATTATAAACGTTAGGATTAAGAAAATTATAAATTCTTAACACTGTTTGTTATGTTTGTACCTTCTGTTGTAGCTTTACAAAACATGCACTGGAATCTTCTTCCAGCATCAATAAATTGCATAAAGGGACTCATATAAGCTTTGCAGCGATTACAACGCACTGGACCAAGTTCACCCATGTCCACGATAGGCGGTTCGTATTCGCCTTCATCCACTTGAGCCATTGGACTCAATATTAAAGAAAACGGAATTTGTGTCTACCAAAATTATTTGATTAGTTTTAAAAAATAATTGGATTGCATCAAAAAAAAGTCAAAAGTTTCTCACTTGTTTAATAATATCTGCAGTAGTGGGAACCGTATACATCGTAGATCGAATGAATCTCGGTGATGCGTTTCCTTGATCTTCAACAACAAATTTTGTAGTGACTAAAGGTGGTACCAACCCTTTTTGATTAGTTGCAAATAATCCTCCTTTTGCCTTTTGATCATCTTGCATTACTTGTATCTATGTAAATATTTTTCAGTTAGTTATTAATTAATTTTAACAATTGTTATAAGAGAAATATTTTTTGCACAATTAACTTACTGGACTAGGCATTTGATCAGGATCAAGTCTTCGAGGTTGTTGAGATTGAGCATATCCTCCTGTGGGGCTTCCCATACCACTCTGATAAGGACTTTGGTTAGCATACATGTTCTATAACAATAATTTTCATATGATATAATATTTCAATAATTTTCATCACGCATATTAAATTAGACTTAAATTCTTACATTTTGTACATTTTGACCATAATTTTGTTGAGAATACGATTGATTGTAACTCGTCTCGGAATGCTGATGATTTAAATGACCATAAGGATTGGCAGCATTTGGGCCAGGTGCTGCTGGGTTTGGCGAATAACGCTGTTGTGATGCTTGATTATTGTATGTATATTGAGAATGAAGTTGACCTGGCAACTGAGGTGCGGTGGAAGCATTCTGTTGTGCAATGGTACTAGGTGCACTTTGTTGCCCTGGCAGTGGTGGTCCTGACAAACCACTAAGTTGACCAGGAAACGGTGGTCTTGACAAGCCTTGTTGTTGACTTGTGGGTGGAGGGCCTTGAGCATTTTGTCCTAGTAATGGTGGCTGGGATAAACTTTGTCGATTCGCCATCGGAGGAGCCGAAGTATACGATCCCAATTGTGGAGGTCCAGGTAAACTTTGTTGTCTCACGTTCATAGGTGACGGGATTCCTGCTGGTGGTTGATTCAAAGAGGTACCTTGTTGTTGGCCTGGTAATGGTGGTGCATTATACGATTGCTGATTAATAATACTAGAAGGATTTAAAGGCATTGATGGTGATTTTGACAGAGGAGGCAGTCGATTTTGATTAGTTAATTGATTTTGATAATCTGTTGGTAAAGGAGATGAAGATGGCTGCGGTATGCTTCTGGGAATGTTTGGTCCTGAAAGTGATGCTTGTATAGGTGGTTGTCCACTGTACTGTTGCTGACCAGAATGTTGTAACTGGTTAACAGTGTTAGGTCCATAAGGAGTTGAGATACTTGATGGTTGAGAAATTGGAGGATTTTGAAAAGTAGGTTTTTGTGTCTGTTGTCCTGGCTTTTCTGCTGGCAAATGATTTGTAGTTAAATCACCTAAAAATTAAAAAAATAATGATAAATTTTGTAAGAACAGAGATTTTGTAAAGTAGTCAGAATTTTATAAAAAAACCATTAAAATTTACTTTGTGATGAATAGTTCTGATTGTTAATTCCATTAACAGAAGGTGGAACAGACATTGCTGGAGTATCTTTTTCCACTAACTGTGGATGATAACCTTGAGATGATGGTGGTCTTTGTGGCCCAGATAAATTCATTCCGGACATTTGATCTGCTAAATTATTATGATTGGGCTGAGGTAAGGGCTGTCCATTTTGAGAAAAGGGTACTTGTTCTTGAACATCATTTGCATAATAAGGCGATCTTGTTGGAGGAGCATTGTTGCTAGGTGGTAAACCTGGTGGAGGTTTTTGAGGGAGAAAGGAATGCAAATCCTGTTGATTCTTTGGTGGTATATTTGCATTAAGTTCTCCAAAAGATGTAGAATTAGTTGGTGGAGGCCCGTATAATTGACCTTGCTGTTGCTGTTGTACATATTGTGGATTCATTGTTTACTCTGAAACATAAAAATTATGTATAATTACAAAAACTAGCAGAAGCAAAAAAAAAAGAATTCTTGATTATCAGTAGCAACCAAAAAAGAACAGGAAAATAGCTAAACCTGACAAGTTACTTTAGAATTTTGTGTAGTCACGGTATGATAAAAAATTAAAAGTACTATGAATAGGCAAAAATATAAATGTATACAAATTCATCATAACCTTTAAATTTTGCAATATTCCATTCAATAGTTTGTAGTTTGTAAACAAGCATATAAAACAAGCCTCAAGTTTTATTTTTCATTTTTATCTACCTTCCAAGATTAAATTACAGTATTACCAGCATTGAAATCAAACCTGACATAACAAAATTGAATGCATTAGCAATCACGCATAACAATTACTCATTGCAGCAAAGTGTCTTGTAATTTTTTAAAAAACCACTAGAAACAATAGCCACTCGCAGTCTCAGTATCCACTTTATCACCTTGAACAATTCTCAAAAAAACAAATTCACAACACACAAGAACAAAACCAACATTTTCAGCACACAAACACTATCTGCGATACTTACATTGGTGTATATCTTCCTAATCTGTATTCAAAGAGTAGCAGCAGCAGCAGCTATATGGGCAGCGGCCTTCTCGTATTTATCACGTCTGCCTGCATTTACAAGAACAATCAGTCGCGCTCGTGACGTTCTGACCAGGATACGACTCCCCTTGATTATTCTCACTTCTCTCGGCGGCTTGCGGTGGATCTCAAGGTCCCTCAACGCCGGAGCATAGTCGGAGCTTCCTAAATAGAACCAAGAGCGGCTATAAAAACGCGGGCCTCCGCGTGGAGCAGGTTAGCGGGCGGGGGAGAAGGCCTGACGCGGGAGGAGGGGAGGCGCGTCCTTGTATGCGGCGTGACGGTGTCGCGGGGGCTACGGACCTGGGGATCCTGGGGAGAGAGACTTCCTCGAGGAAGCAGGCTCTCACACGGATACACAGAGACGACGCGAGAGGAGTTAGGGGTTCGTGCAAGAGGAGGCCGCTGCGGTAAACTCGCCTCAGACTGCGGGGGCTCCTCCTTGTGTGCGGCCCGCGACGATGACGATCCTCTTGCCGCGCTGCGTCAATGGGTTAGCGCGCGCGCATACACACGCTCGCACGCCACTCACAAACACGCGCGCAGAGACGTGCCGCCGCGCCCCCGCCCCAGTGTCTCTCGTACTCTCTTCGTTACATGTCAGAGTCTGCTGTGTGTACGTGCACGTGCCTCATATTCTATAACGAGAGCAGTTTTAAAGGGAGGCTTCCGAAATCGCAGTGTCCTGATGTTTGACGCGAGTTTTCAAGGCGAGTGTGACACTGGCTCCTTTTTTTTACGCTGTTTGTTTACGACGTGTATGTATATAGGTTATTTTGTTTTCGCCTGTCGGATCGGAGCTGATGCAAGTAGAAACGATTGCGTTGAGTCAGACAGACACCGATTGGTTTGTCGTCATCCCTTATATCAATAACGGGGTTGATTGAAAAAAAGGATCGTTTATACTTACCTATGCTGAGTACTGAAGTATTATGCAGGTAAAAGAGCGCGCGACAATACTCTTTTTCTGGGTTAATGGAAATTAATTATTAAAAGCTCGTTATTCTATGCAATTTGACGTATCGATAGGGAAAATGAATTTTTTTTCTGTTCAATATACATTAATTAGCTATTGCGATTACGGGAATGGTATAATAAGTAATTACGCGTGAAATCGAAAAAAAAACTTTTTGAGAATATGTTTCGTTTAAATATCCCAACCGTTAACATAGAACTCACTTTTACCAACTACCGGAAATGTACCTTATTCAAATTGAAATTTCAACCTCCTACGTCCCAAAGTCTGCATTAAACTTTGTACTACTTTCATTAGATGAGGAGCTCATAAAAATTCCTCAACTAAAATTCATCCAATACCAATTTCTCGAAATTCAACCAGATTAAATTCAAAATCAGCCCAAACCCTATCCCCTCTCCCCGATTCATTCAAACGCCCAAAACATCCCTCGATAACAATCTCTAATCATCCCCATTTCCACCAACCCCACTCTCCCAGCCAGGTAATACATCCTTAAATTTCCCAATAACAACGAATAAATAACCGCTCCCCCTCGGTATTCCATTTCCAGAGAGCGCGTTCTTCTTCAATGGTCGGACGGACGCGCGCGCACGTGCGCGCAGGGGGGCCGCTGATTTGGCGTCCATCGGAAGTAGAGAGAGAGAGAGAGAGAGAATAAAGGAGGAGGATGGAAGAGGAGCGGCGCCTCGTGTGCGCCTGGACGGCAGTACTGGCACGCCGCTGGCTCGTGCGGGCGCGAGGACGGATCCAGCCGACACTTGCCAAGCTGCGAGCGCAGATTAGCGACAACCCCCTCTCGAAGCCGCGCGACCAACACCCAGAGCCTGACTAGACCAACCCGAGGCCAGCTGGAGAGAGTATAACGCTGCTCTCTCGTTTAATCCGCTTTTCTTCTCTAATTCACCTCTCCATCGGACACATCAGCTCGGACAGCCTCACTCTCCTCTTGTCTCCGGAGAGATTAAACGGAGTGTGTCAAGCAAGACGAGCAAGTAGAAGAAGACAGAACCGCGAGTAAGTTCTCCGGTAAAGGCGAAAAAGGAGGGAAAAACCGAGGTCGCCAGTTCACTCTGTGTTGCGTGCTCGCGTGTGTGCGTTACAAGTGCCCGTAGTTCACGGGAGAAAAGGAAGAAAGAGAGGAGTCACAGGTGCGCGCCCGGGAATGTTGTGGGAGCTGCTGGTCGTTGGTGCGACAAGTCAAGAGGTAAGGCCCCCCCTGCAGCCGCGCCTATAAACTTGGCGATACACCTCCTCCTTACCTAACCGTATACACTTGTAGGCCGCGAAGGAGGAGGGGGGACTGCGGCGCCGGGAATTTTATCGATCCTGCGGCGCGCGCGCGGAGGCTATATGTTGTACACGGCCGCCGGCATTCTCTGCCGGCTTTGACACCCCGGAGATGCTCTCGAGGACGCGCTCTCTTTTTTTTCCCCCGTTTGGAGCGTGTTTATGTGGGATTGAGCACGATTCGGAAGGGATGCCGGGAGAGTTGGAGCTTGGTATAGCTGGGGTTTTCTTTCTCGCGTCCGGATTAGCGTAGAGCTGGCTTAGGCTGCTTTGATGGAATGATTGTCGGGGTTGTATGTGGGTTAGTGTGCTGCTATTACGCTTCTTGTGATGATTGCAGGCCTTGCCGTTGGTAATGGGCTTGGCTGGTTTTTTGGAGCGCTCGGGAGACGAGGGGGTTGGTAATGACGTTACAGGGGTTTTTCGATAATTGTTGGCAGTGATAAGAAAGTTTGAATTGGCTCTCTATTTAGAAACAAAAAAGCTATTGATAAAACACCGGAATAAAAACAAAAAGCTATACGCGCGCACAATACATAAACACGCTTTAATTAATTACGCTTAAAATTAATCTCGCTCGGCGACGTCTGTATAATTCATGAATGCTTATTCGCGCCTCATTAAGCTCATCCGGAGTTTAATCATCCGCGCTCGCGCATCGTCGACAGCGTAATACAGCATTGCCGAATAATGTTAATCTCCCCCCTCCCTCACAACAAAGAATTAACCTTTCCGTCCCCTCCCCACTCCAGTCCAATTAACCACAAATTGCCGGAGGGGGCTCCGGGTCGCCTCAATTCGTGCAGCCGGGGCAGGGCGAAAAATAGGCCAAGAACAATCGCCCTTTTGCCGTCGATAAAAAAAAAAATATAGAGAAAAGATCCCCTCGTCGCATCTATTACCCCCGGCCTATACGTACAACGTCGATACAGAGAAAGAGGGCAAGGGGGAGAAAAGGCACTCGATTTATCAAATCAATAGCGGCGGCTTGGTGGGTGGGGGAATCCAAAATTCACGAGAGAAAATTCCAAGCGACGCCGGCTGGGGGTCTAAAGTTAGATCGTCGAGTAGCGCTGCCGAGTAAGAGCGGCCCGGCGCTTTTCTCCCGCGTCTCCTGCTTTTCTTTGATAAATTAGCGCAGCGTGGACTCGATATTGTCGCAGCGCGTCGTATATAGGCACGTAAGTAGGTCACTAGCCGCGCGGCGTTTTAGCGATGAAATTACGCGAGAGACGCGCCCGCTTGCTTCTTCGTGCTTATTTAGATGTGTGCTCTCTCTCTCTCTCGCGCGAGTGTGTTTGTATCGCGACTTTACGTGTCTCGAATCTGTGTGCATATGATGTGTGTGCGTGTGGGTAGGCCTTTTATACCGGTCTACGTGACTATCTCGTTCATGGAAGCGTCCTTGGAACGTCTTTAGAGAGCGGAGTTGTTGACTGACGCGCCTGTCCGGAAGTACGTTTTTTTTTCTTCGTATTATGTATTATTCGTTTGTATAAGAAAACTCTACTCTGGGCTTACTAATTTTTCAATCTGTATGGAAATGAAATTCCATTTCGAGAACGCGATAGCGCGGAATTGTTTTAGAGAATTGAAGCACACGTTCGGATCGCAATTATACAGAGCAAACGCAATAACAAGCGTCGCTTAACATCACTGTACACGCCACGCAAGTCATTAATTTCAAGTAGAAACGTCAAATCGACATATCCAGTCTGGGGCATAAAAAGAAGGAGGCTTGATAACAGTCGGTTAAGCGTAAAGCTCGCCGAGAATTCCCGTTGGCTCGAAATGTTAATCAAACGTAATCGAGTTCCGAGTGGATGTATACTCTGCCGAACAGCGAGGAAATTGATTCTCTCCGAAAAAAATACCCGTGTAATTTTCCGCGAAAGAGAAAGCACGAAAGGTAAATAAATAACCGCAATGACGATCGTCGAGCTTACAAAGTCAGTCCAACTTCCAGACGCGGTACACGTAACCCGCACCTTTTGTTATTTCCGTTTCGAAACCTTGACTGAAAATCCTCGTGTATACTTTCGTAAGCAAGTCCAGGGTGGCTTCGAGATTTACCCTGTCTTCCGCTGTACGTCAATCGACTCGTCAATACACCAGGGGCGGGCTTTGTTGTCTTTCCCAAATCAAATATTCGATAAGCCGATTAAGCTCGTTAGAAATTCATTCGGCTAATCGACGCGAGTGAGAGGTTGCTGTGGCCGAAGCTTTCAATACACGTAGCTTATAATCGTGACATAAATAAAAATCTCCGTAATTCGTTCGTCGTGGAGAAAAAGAACGACGACAATGATTTAAGCGCAATGCGTAAGAGAGGGAGAGAGAGAATTTTAAGAGTTCACAGCTCGATGTATAAGCACTTAGTCAAACTGCCCGTGCATCATACACAGCGAACGTCGCGTCTCAAACAAGCGGTCCCTCTCAGCAGTCGATAAATCTCGCAAATTGCTTAAATAAATCAACCGCATCTTCTTGTATCTACGGAGAAAGAGAAAGAGAGAGAAAATCGACGGGAAAGCCCGGCGGTGAATGATTGTATCAAGCGAGAGTAGATGTATATCCAACTTGGACGCGATCAAACGGATTACATAGCTAGCCCGAGGAGGAGGGAGAACGAGGAAGTAGCGGATGAGCTTTGTTTGGCGCCGCGTACGTGTGCGCGTGTGTGTCTCGGGAGAGTATAGCCCCTCTCCGCTGCCCCGGCGCCAATTATTAGCCATCGGGCCTTGAGCCGAGACAGCGCTTGTGTGCGCTCCGCGTCTAAAATAAGCGAGCACCCACGCGCGCCCACTAGCCTCTCCTAGTCTTTTCTTCTTTCCTTTTTTTTTCACCTTACCGCTACTGCTCTCTCACTCCCTCTGTCTTACCAAAGAGAGAGATCAGGCGTCGTTGCAACGACTCCTCGTGCGGCGCGCCGGTAGACGCACTTATTGATCAGCTGTGTGCGCGGCCACTCGGGCCTCACCCTCCCCCTTTGCGGCCTCTCTCTACCTATGCTCTTTGTTGACGTACTTTTACATTTTTAAATACACCCCCACGGAGAGAGACATTGATCGAATAAACGATGGAAAGAATCAGGAATTTTTTTAAGAAAGTAAGTGCTTCGCTCTCTTTGTCGGTACTTTTGGTTGTTTGGTGCTTGGATCGATCTGATGGACGATGATGATCCGTTGTTTCTTTTTCTTTTTTTGGTGTTTTGTCGTTGAGTTTTTATAGAATTGATGCAAGTGGTTACAGACGAGTCGGTCAGACTGAGGTTCTTCTTGCCTTGTTCATTCGGTTTTATTCATTGCGTGTAATTTTTACTGCAGTTTTATGGAGTTTCTTTTACTGCGTGATTAAATGTTTATATTTAGAAAGTTAATCTTCCGACAAATTTTTGTTGGTCTACTTCAGTTGACGCTGAGTGAATAAAAAAAAAATCATTTTTCGCGCTGCGAAGTAGTAAAAGCCGGAACAACACGTTCAACCCTATTGTTGCAGGGGCAATTTTCGAAAAATATATACCGTAAAATCGAATATGATTCTCGGAATGGAACTAAAAATGAAATATTTCTCGTTACATGAGCGGTCGGGTAAAACGTTGAAAAAATAAAAAACTTGAAAACTGATCGTTTTGCATGACCTCTTTCTGAAAACTATACTTTCATTTATCGCAGCACGTTTTTCGTTATCGATTGCAAACTACATTTCTCAAGCATATTTCGACGGTACAATAGATCTGCACTATTCACACACGCCAGACACACTTAACCGCCTTACTGAGAAAAGGAACACATAAAAAATCACGTTTTTCGCCAAGACATCGTCTTTTCGCTCTATTCGCTTGCGCAGCTGTAACTGAATTTTCTACGAGCCACGACGTCATTTGATTACAAGCTGCCTCTCGAATATGACGAGCGCACATGGCACACATTTTAAGCTTTGGATCCGAGCCCAAAATCGTTTTATGTACGCTACTACGAACAGGCTGTTGGCTCTTCTTTTCTTTTTTTTCTCATTGCTAACGCGCTTACTCAGTATCGAAAGGTATATACGTGCAAGCTTGCACGTAGCATGTCTCTGAACTTTGTATTGAAAATTTTTATTTATAGCCCTTTTTCATTTTCGATCTTCAACTTTTTTTTTCTTTTCTTATTAAACTTTTTAAAAGTTTGAAGAAGAAACTAAATCGAAGTAATTGATTGTTTATTTCGAAAAAAATTTTATTTACATTGCGTAAGGGGATATTTATAAAAATAGAATTTAGCCGAAGATCGCTACTTATTAGAAGGATCGTTAGTTTAATTAACCTATTTTTAGTTGCGCATATTGACGAATAAAAATTGGTGTTGAGTAACTACCAATTAATATTTATACCGTTTTTGGTAATTTTACCAAGCTCTTCGAACGAATTGCATTACGTAGACAATTTTGTTTTCAAATTAGCACATTTTTATCCGACGCAATTGAATATTTTTTTACGATAAGCAACGACGCTTCCGTTCACTTTTCGTCTCTTATCGAATCACGTGATGTCTTTATGACTAGCCGTTAAAATATGTGCTGCTTAATATCATCTTCGCAGGGGTCTGCGTGTAAACAAGTCACATGGGCTACATATTGTCAGCGAGAAATAAGATAACGTGTTTATTGCTTCTTCTTCTTCTTCTTCTTTTTATTAACTAGATAATTTTTTGCTCGTTGGGGAAAGCTAAAAACGTCGTTGATTTTACATAACTCGATAAACAAGACAACAAAATTTAGTGATTAGCAATCGATGAAAGTAAAACTTTATAATGGTGAACACGTGCTCTCCCTGATTTTGCGAAACAGCCGATGATATTCAATGTTTTTTTACATCCATCTTCGCAGCATAGAAATCTAATCGGCTGTTATAATTAAAATTTTTAAAGCGTCACGCCACGATAAACAAGGCGCGATTGCGTCACTTGGAAAAAATCATGCAATCCAATAAATCGTCATCTTATCGAGGGAGAAACTAAAATTCCTCCGCTCGTTTATAAACTTCTTCGTTCCCACTCGAGGCTCAAAAATAAAATTCGCGCTCGATAAAGCGTCAGTCATGATTATCGGGTGAGAGCATTAGATAGCGCGCGTTGTACGTAAATCCGTTCGATATATCATCCGAAATGCGATATCGAAAATATAATATCATCAGGTTTGCAAGTATAATTGAGATACGCATCGTTCGAAAAACAGCTTTGTCGGTCGGATAGCCTGTGTCATCTTATCTCGCGACGGCAACACGTGCTGATTTTGGCGCAGTAGGAGCCCGACGCGCTTCTCTTGGCGTTATCGACGTCTTTCGCGATTGCTCAATACTCGTTTGCCGAACAAAAAAGAAACGCACACGCTCCGGGTTATTTCCCTAAAATCCACTTGACTTTCTTTTTCTCAAGTTGATATTCCGATTAGATTAATCGCTGATTCTAGATTCCGATTGATCTAAGCCACGAAAACGCATCGCTTCTTGTCTCAATGTCATTATATCGAAACATTGTTTTATTTTTCTGTAATAAAAATGAATTTTTCCACTCGACTCTCGAAAGTCGATTTCTTCGAAAAATAAATAGCGGCAATGGCATACGCGATTATACAGGCGCAGCATATGTTAAAGTGCGTATAAGGAAGATGCGTCTCGGTTGGTCGCGCTTGGAATCTCGCGCGTGTTTCACATACAAGCCACTTCCTGTCCGGGCTACCGAGTGCCTCTCGTGTATATAGGGGGGAAGAGAGCATAGTATAACTACGTACACACACATGAGGTCGTGGACCTCGTGCTGTTCCCCCAACGCGCATAATCGCCATAACAATTTCCAAGCGGACGATCCTTGTGTTTTATTCTCGCTTCTATTGGCTTGTGCGCCTTTGCCGCCGTCGCCGCGCACATCTGCGTACGTTCAATTCATCCCGGTGCTATTACGTTTGATAAAGAGAGCCTCCTGTCTGTAATACCGCCACAGTCGGAACGACAAAGAATCTGCGTCTACGATTAAAAAATCCAACGAAATTTGCGATCGCGCGTGGCTCGTTAAAGTTATATCCCGCGCGAATTAATAAAATTCAGGGAGTGTATCCTTGCGCGTATATGTCTTGGCGCCCTCGCCAAATCTCATCGAAATTACGCGCGAGAGAGAGGGCTATTTAAGTAATCCCGGAGCTCGTTTTTACCCAGCCGTCAACGTCTCTCTCCCTCTCTCTCTCTCTCTCTTGCTCTTTTTTTCTCTCTCACTTCGAATGCATCATCCGACACCCATGTGTATCGAGTTCGCGGCAGTAGGCGATAAGCTCCCGCGCACATATATGCGTACATGTGTATATTCTCGGCTTGTAGAGGGAGAAGATCGCGGCAAGGTGAGGGAGCGCAGATGATTTTTCCGCGGAGACCCTCTTCGTGGGAGTCGACGGCAGTCGCGTTCGAACGCTAAGCTAGCTCGGGCAGTAGGCTCTCTCGCTTCACTCTTAACAGAGCACGGACAGATGTTGGGCCGACAACAACTCGATCGCCGACGGATGGTGTTTTGTTACGGGGGTTAACGGGCATTTCACTGGCGTTTTTTTTTCGTTTTGTGTGGTGCTGTTTGATTAGTTTGGGCCAAGTGGTTTGTGGTGGGTCAAGAGACTGTGTGCTGTTCGAGTGGGGAAAAAAAAGAAACGCTGCACTCGTGGAAAAATGAGTGGCTGGTTAACCGGACAACCGCAAAGGCCTGTGTTTGTGGTAATTTGTGGATTTTCTTCAAGTGCTCTTTTGAGTCTAGAATTTGCTCTCCGTTAGGTTTAGCTTTTAGTTTTAAACTGTTAATTACGTTGCAAGTCAGTTTATCCATTTTGCGTTATTTAAAAATCAGATTTGGTGGTGTACTTGTTTGTTTTCTATTTACAAAGCTTAAACAAGGCTGCAACGCCGGGGAAAAAATTATTAATAGTAACGAATTTGCATTCCAGTTTTTATTTTTAATTCGTGATTTCGTTTATATAAGCTTCATTGAATTATAATAAGGATTTTAATATCCCCTTAGTTAACGACAACTGCAGAACAAAAAACTGTTTCATAATTACAATCGGCAAAATAGTCTGACTTTTCAAGGCATTAAGCTGCTCTACCAGACCACAGTCACATTTTCCTTAAAATCGTGTTTTTTTCTTAAAAAAAAAAAACATTTTTATTATCACAGTAAAAATTACCAACACTTCGTACATCCCAAAAATCAACACATTACTTTTTATCCAAATACTCACTCATAATCATTCAAACGTCAATAAAACTTCTCGATAAATAAGTCGCTACCGCTTTTCACAAAATTTTCGCATTACTCGAAAGCGCGCAGCCAGCCGTAATACGACCAAACTCGTTTAACTCGAAAAAAGCATCAAGTTCAAGTCCAGGAGCGCAACCCGTCTTGCACTCATTTCTCTCTCACTCGCCTTCTCTCTCTCTCTCTCTCTTTCTCGCTCAAGGTCTCGATATATTCGAAGCGGAGAGGGGAGCGGAATCGTAGGAAGTCGAGAGCGCGCTACTTGCTCCAGCAGTCAGTAATATACGCGTTCTCGAGGAGTCCCGTATAGTAGGCGCGCTCCAAAGAGAGAGATTCAGAACCGTTTTGTGTTTAGTGTAGCGCGTGTAATAGCGTGAGAGGAGAGGGAGAGAGCCAGCGAGGCGCGGCGCAGGCACGTGGCTCTGGCTTCTTCCTCCTTCCCCCCCCCCCCTCCTTGCCTCGAAAAACGTTACGTGTGGAACTGGAAGTCGGGAGGACGGACAAGTATCGAGACTTTAAACTGCCAGGATGCCTTACACCAAAGTACGAATGATTGATTAAATAAAGGAATTGTGCTACCGCCCTTTCGGTATACAACTCGACTGGCAAAGTGCAGCCAAGGTCATCGTGTTTAAGATGTTCTCGCGTTGTGTGATATCCATTCGTCAATGTGACACATTGTTAACGGTTTACACATAACCTTAACGCGCGTGAGTTATTCTGAAATTTCGGAGCAACGATGCTTCAGGTTTGGAACTCGGTTTTTGTGCTGTAAAGACTGCGCTTGTGTATACGCGCCTCTGCGAGATATTTGATATCTCGGTGTTATAAATGGGCGAAAAATGGCTCGTTGATTGTAGGCACTGCTCTCGAGTACAGTAGATTCGAACGTTTTCGAAAAATATGGAATTATGTAAGCGCTGATACACGTATTAGATACGCCGTTGGTTTTTGGAATTTTTTTTTCAACGTTTCCATTTTTTCCAAGTCGTTTGACATTTTTCATTTTTGCCTTTATCGCTATTGTGCAACGCGCGCGCCGATTAAAAAATCGACGATTTATAAACCGGTCGTACGATGTGCGCAAGAGCGTCATGCGTATACGCGACGATATTTGTTAATTCAATCCCCCGTCGTATTTGCAACGAGACGATAAAGTTAGTTTTTATTACAATTAAAACTCCCAATGGTATGATTTTCATTTTCTTATCGTCGACTCGCTTTAAATAATTTGTATCATTATTAATTTTTCCATTCTCTCACCGAAGCTTCTTCACGCTACATTACACTCGGCGATGGAGCGCGTCTCCGTTAATAATCGACATTTTCAGTCAAGGCCCATACACACGCGCGAATAACTGAAAATGAGAAAAACCAATTCTCTCGGCCGAGCAATCACCGTATAGCTCGTGTCCCTCCGGAGCAATTATGCGAGTTTGTCTTTGATTAAGCTCGAGCCAATCGAAATTACCATCAATTTACATCAGCGCTTCTCTCGAACATCTCACAATCTCCATATCTCTTTATGTACACTTGTATAGTACGAGAGACAACACACAACTAGCGCTCTTTATCAGCCTAACAAGGCCGATAACGTTGGAAAAACTTGCGCAAAAAAAAAGACAGCTAGAACCGAAGAATTCGAAAATCTCCAGAGAGAGAACCTCGATGTTGGAGAGTCGTATGTATATGTATATCTGAGCTTTGTAAAAACGACAATAATCGCCCGTTTGACGCGCGTCCTTTAGAGGCGAAGGCTATCTGCAAGAGACGTGCATGCCGGTCCCCCACCTCCTCACTACCTCTCTTTTCCGTCATGCATTCGATTGCGTAAGGCTTGCGGTGAACGAGTGTCGTAAAGCAGACGCGCGTTCGGTCTATCCTTGTAACACTGTCGCCAGCTGTGCACAGTACCGGACATCCAGAATGAGAAAAACAGATTCTTTCATTGATAGGGAGCGTTTGGTGAACGCTCGGACTAGCCCCACTTGTTGCTGATAGCAGCTCCCCCCTCTCCAATACCTATATCGGCGAATTTTAGAAAGTCTTTCTCCCGGTTAGTGTATACGCTTATCCGAGAGATGGAATCTTCCTGCTAATCTTATCTTTGTATACTGTTGATTTTCTTGGCACGTGGCATGAGTAGTTGTGTTTCTTTGGGAGTTTAGGGAAGCCTCGGGCTACGCAGATGTTGGGGACGCGTGTGTATATAGCGCGCATGAGCTAAACACGTGATTACGCAAAGTTGAGATTGTTTCTCGGCATGGACGCGCGTCTTGATAACTCTCGGCCTACATTGCGCCTTGCTCTTTTTACGCGCGACTTGTTTTTCTCTCCTTCTTATTTTCGTGAAAGGGGAAGAGGGAACACTTGGGTTTTGAAATTTTGATAAACGCCCGGTATTTGTACATTTGGGAGAAATTCGGGTACTCGGCGCGGATGATTATTCTTAAGCGTAGTAATTGGTTAAACTACGTTTGCGAAACGTCAATAAAAATATTCGAGTAAACAATTTTGAAGAAAATTAAAGACGTTGAAGGTGCTTGCTTCTTATCAAACTTTTGATGAACCGTCTCTTACTACTTACAACAATCTTACTACTTAAATCACAGACACTCTCCACCTTACGAAAAATTCCACTATACTAAAAACTATTCGAACATGATAATCGAACGAAAACATTTGCACGGCCGCGCCATTACTGTATAACCTAAAGTGAGCCTCTTCCGAGTCGTCTGCTAGTTGAGTCGACCACGCCGCCGAATCCACGAGAGAGAGAGGAGGCCGGCCGGTTGCGAAGGCCGAGGCCAAGGCTGCGCGGAGAAGGTCAAGGTCACGGCGCGCCGCCGGTAATGCCGCTCGCGCATCCCGCATATCCCTCTCTCTCTCTTGCTCTTACGCTTGCACCACCACCACCCCGGGGGTTAAAGGGGTTCTCTTTCTATCGCGCGCGGCTGAGGCGATCGATGAAATCCTACCGGTAGCAGCGGTGGCCTGTGTGAGCGGCTTATCACACCCCCTCCTCCCCCCCCTTCCGGCTTTTCTTCTTTCCTGATGCCACTGTCAATCTCTGTTTTTGCCTTCTTCTTTTTGAGCGATAAGAGGATACGCTGGCTTTTCGCTACTTTGTTTTCTTTGGCTATAAATCGTTTTTATAATATATCCGAGGGCCTCTCCGGCTGCCTTGTTTTTTTTTAGCGTCTGTTATTTTACGTAGGTCTTTTTACTGTTATTTTTCGATTTTAGTTTTATGATATGCAAAGACGCAATTTAAATATATACATTAATTTGGTCTATCCACAACGGGATATGTTTTTTTTTATAAAGCTCCTAATGAAAATTTGTTGTTTTCCAGGGACCAGGATACTTGAAGCGCGCAAACAGCGAACGTCTTCATGAAATCTTCAACCAGGTAGATTGAATTTTTTTTTGTTTAATTGGACTTCGCGTACTCTATGCAACTTGCTTAAACTACTATTGAAATATTAACGATGAAAAGTATATAAAGAAAGGACGAATCGTAATTGCAGTATGCCACGCAAGAGAAAAATGGAGAGCGTTTTATGACATCCAGCGATTTCGTTAGGAGCTACCTTGGCCTTTATACCGACGAAAGTTTCAATGCCCAGTCAGTTGCCTTACTCGCCGGAATAGTCGATACCAACAAAGATGGGTAAGCCCATAAATAGCCCGGATTAAAATGCAATTCGTCATGCAAGCTTTTCTCAACGCTCACGCATTCGTTTTTTTCAGGCTCATATCGTTCGCCGAGTTCCAAGCGTTCGAGGGCCTGCTCTGCGTGCCCGATGCTCTCTACAAGACAGCCTTCCAATTGTTCGACACTAATGGAAACGGAATGGTTGCATTTGGTAAGACGAGGCGTTTCCATTGTTTTCTGAAAATAAAATAAACGATTATAAGCAATAACGATCGCGTATTCTTGCCAGATGAGTTCGCTGAGGTGATGCGCAAGACGGTGCTGCACCAGAAGATGCCCTTCAACATGAACAGCGGCTTTATCGAGCTGTATTTCGGTAAGGACAAGAAGCGGCTCATCAGTTATGCGGAGTTCAGCCAATTTCTTCACGTAAGTCAACTATCCTGCGAGACTCTCCTCGCGTATCGTTTCGTTGGGGGAATAATCGAGTAGAGGAGGTGTATCAGCATAAACTCACGCGATGAATTGATATTTTTAGGACTTTCACGAGGAATACGCAACCGAGGCCTTCAAGAAGTTCGACAAGGGTGGCACGGGTTTTATATCGTCGGCGGATTTTCAGGATATCATGCTCAGCATTAAGAGCCACTTATTGACGAAGGACGTGAAGGATAATCTTCTAGCAGTGAGTTTCGAAATTTTTTAATTGTTTCATTATCGTATTTATACGTAGATATGTTATTTGTTTGCTTTTGGGTTTCAGGCAATTAACGTAGGACAAACAGGGAGGAAAGTTAGCTTTCCGTATTTCATGGCCTTTAACTCGTTACTCAACAATATGGAGCTTATCAAGCGCATCTATCTCAATGCGACCAATGGGCATAGGTATCAAGAGGTTACAAAAGGTAATTTGCCCGTAAATGGCACAAACATATTTTGTTATTTTAAAAGAAACATTGAATGTGTTCAACCAAGGAAAATGATGTAAGCCGCACGTTAGGTAATTCGTTATTTATCATTATTTCTTTTTTTCAGAGGAATTTTTGCACTCGGCGCAGATGATGTCTCAAATAACACCGCTGGAGGTCGATATTCTCTTCCACCTTTGCGACCTCTTACATCACACCGGGTAAGCTTTAAATTTGAGCTTATAAAACGCGCACAATTCAAGCACAGTGTTGTCGCGAACAAAAGTGCCATTCTTTTAACCCCGATTGAAATACGAGTTTGGTGAAAGTGACGATTAAGGTTTGGCCTTTAACATCTGTGTGACGCTGACCTGTCAAGGTCTGCTACATCATTTCCCTCTTCACTACAGCCATAAAAATACGCGCATTGAGATTGAATTATTGTAACGTATCGTTAAACGCCATTGTAAACAGTCATCCTGTTAATTGATTGTAATAACGGTTTAATTTGCCGAAAATTCATGCGATCGTAAAACATACATTCACTGTTCCAATAATTTACGTATTGAAAGCATGCGTTGCAATAATTTAACGCTCAATAAACGCTCCGATCACTTGTAATCTCTGTTTTCCGCTGTTCTTGCTGCCGCGGGATATGATCGTATCAGCGCGAGGAAAGAGTCGGAAACGGTCGTACTTGGGTGCGTCTCTCACAATCTCTTTTTTACCTACGTTTGTTTATCATTTTTTAATGTCGTACACGTATTGTATATCGCTAATTTTGTTGTCGTTTATTATTGTGCCACTTTGTTGTCAGTTTAACCCGGCGATTCGTCGGTAATGCGTTGGCCCATTAACGGCTTCGTTATACTCTCTATTGTGCCTCTGTAATTTGTCACCTGATCACTGCGACTATACCCTCACGCCGCGCTTATATCTTATTTCTCACTCATCCTGTACTGATGCCCCACTATACATGCTCATTCTGCAATCTGCTCTGTCTCTATTGCCAGACTACTTGGCTTTTTATCTATACTGCCCGTCATTAAGTACACTGTCGTTCATTTGCGTATATGTGCACATATGCACCGTGACGTCCATGCTGTAATTTGCATTGAGCCGCATGTGGGTATATTTGGAGATGTTTCCGAGCTTTACCGAACCTTTTCTCTTTGTATCTTTTTCCTAGAACTTTCATGAGAAAATATTCTTGCAAAACTTGAGAAAAATGTACTTGCTAATTATAGTTTTATTTATTAATGCTATTTAAATTTTCATTAAGCTTCAGAAAGTTGGCTTTTGTGATACACAATAGTATGACACACAGTTTTGTAAGAAAATTGTCTTTCTATAAACTCCCATTTAAGATATTTATATTTTTATTGCTAATTTCTTATCTTTACATAAATCTTTTGTTCTTTGTTCCTTAATACTCTTATGCTCATGCGTTGAATCGTCATAATTCTGAGGATAATCATTCGAATATTTTCTATTATTCAGGAAAATCGTGTACAATGACTTGGTGGCAATTACCCCTGAGCAGTATTTCAAACAGATAACGAATAGGCTAGCAGAAATTAAAGCTGTATCGGTGAGTTAATTAAAAATGAACGAACAAAAAATCTAATTATCCTCTAATTTTCAAATAACATTTGTTTTTAGAGCCCAGAAGAACGTGGCGTCGTCGTACAAATCATGGAAAGTGGTTATCGATTTGTCTTGGGTTCCGTAGCCGGAGGTTGGTATTTTGGGAAAAAAATACATTCATCCGTATAATTACTAGTATCGCTAACAAAACATGTGTGATATTCTAGCCGTCGGAGCCACAGCTGTCTACCCGATTGATCTCGTAAAGACGCGTATGCAGAACCAGCGGACAGGCTCGTTCATCGGTGAACTCATGTACAAAAACAGCTTCGATTGTTGCAAAAAAGTCAGTTGAATTAAAAAATAATAAACACGGAAATCTCCGGCAAGCAATCATCATCTCTAACAGGCCTTAACTTACCTTGCAGGTGATCCGTCACGAAGGTTTCTTCGGCTTGTATCGCGGCCTGGTGCCGCAATTGATGGGCGTGGCACCTGAGAAGGCCATCAAGCTCACCATGAACGACTTTATGCGAGATAAATTCATGGATAAAAAGGGTAATTTGCCGCTGTACGGGGCGGTTATATCGGGCGCAACGGCCGGCGCCTCCCAGGTCATCTTTACCAATCCCCTTGAGATCGTGAAGATCCGATTGCAGGTGGCTGGAGAGATCGCCGGCGGTTCCAAGGTCCGCGCCTGGGCCGTCGTCAAGGAGCTCGGACTCTTTGGTCTTTACAAGGTCATTTGAACGTTTAGTCCTCGTTTGAAAGCTTGATTATCCGACACAGCTGCGTAACGCTCGGTTCGATTTCAGGGTGCACGGGCTTGTCTGCTACGCGACGTGCCGTTCAGTGCTATCTACTTCCCGTTCTATGCGCACGTTAAGACGAAGTTCGCTGACGAGGGTGGCTATAATACGCCGCTGTCTCTTCTCTGTGCTGGTGCCATTGCCGGTGTGCCCGCTGCCGGGCTCGTTACTCCTGCCGATGTCATTAAAACGAGACTGCAGGTGAGTTTATTCGTTGGAAAAATTCAAGTCGGAGTTTTTTGTTATTTTTGTAACGAAAATTGGTGTTTGTTGGAATAGGTTGTTGCAAGAGAAGGACAGACTACCTACAATGGCCTAGTAGATTGTGCGCGCAAAATATATCGGGAGGAGGGTGCCAGAGCGTTTTGGAAGGGAGCAACAGGTAGAGATTTAATTATTGATATTATTAAATTTAGTATCCCGTTAATAGATATTTGATATTTCAGCTTGCGTTTATTTAATAGTAGTGTTAAAGCTACGGTACACAGTTTAAATTTTGCCAAGAAACTTGTCAAACTGTAGCTTTTAATTTCTTAAGCTTTTGTTTCCCACATACTTAAGTTTAAAATTTATTGAATTTTATTATTTAATCGAATTCTTCGTATTAAAAAAACATGGAATATATTTATAACAATTACACAAATTCGTAATTTTGAAAATAAGTCGGGGACCAAAAGATTAATTGCAGTAGCGTAGTATTAGATTTTCTTTAAAAGTATAATTTGCTGATTAATTAAATTTAATTCAATTATATTTGGTCGTTCGTTGCTGAGCATTAATCGGTTCTCCAATTCCATTATAATGACCCGGTGACCCCCTTTTTTGTTAGTAAGTAATGAGGTGACAGTTTTTAGAGGTGTAATGTTTATCTGTAATGTCTTGTTTTCGATCTCATCTTCACGTACTTAAATATTCATCGAATTACTGAGTTTTCACGTGTTTATTAAAATTTTCATAGAAATCGTTCACTCTCGACTCTGGTTGTTCAATCATCGAAAGAATATTCTATTTTATAACAGAGAAAAGAACCATTATTTTTATAGTGTGCGAATTTTTTATTTTTACCCCCACAGAAACCATTAAGACAAAGTACGAGGGTTTCGTTTGAAGACTTGTATAAATCAAAACAAAATAACTGACTTTTATTTAAAAATTTACAGCTCGAGTATTCAGATCGTCGCCGCAATTCGGTGTGACGCTGTTCAGCTACGAATTGTTACAGAGGCTATTCTTCGTCGATTTCGGCGGATCGTAAGTGCCAATTTATCATCTTTGTAACATGACTTTTTTTAAAAGATCACAAATTAACGAGATTTTTATTTTGTCAAAAAGGCGACCGGCGGGCTCGGAACATCAAGTGCCAGCGACGGGCGTGGCCGACGACATGCGCTCGACGAATCCGGACCACATAGGCGGCTACCAAGTCGCTCTGCCGATATTCACCGGAATCGAGAGCAAATTCGGCTTGTACCTGCCGCGCTTCAAGGCGCAACCATAACAGCAACAGTCCTGGTGGTTCACTCGCGGTGATAACTAACCACGCGAATACCAATGCGAACGAAGAGTCCCCGTGTTGGAAGGAAAAAGATGGATAGAGGATAGGAGGAGGCTTACGTTCTTCGTCCTTATGCTGGGAGAACAATGGCGAAAGAGAAAAACTGCATCGACGACGATTTAGCGGGACGGTGGGGGGATTGTGTCGGGGAAGAGGCGACGTGAGCCTGGTACTCTGAAAACTTTATATGTTCGCGATGAAAAGAAAGCCTTCGGCATCTCGTCCTCTTCTTTCACTCCTAACCATTGTTTTTAACACTCGGAGATAATGCGAAACTAACGGACACGATTGAATAAACAAAGATATGTCTTTTTATTATAGCTAGGTTATTACGTAATTGAAATATACATACATACCGAGTAGAAAGATGATGAAGAGAATTACAAACTCGTTACCTCCCGACTTGTACATATGTATAATGTGAAAACAAAGTGGATGTTATATACACGCGAGAGAGCGAGAGAGAGTGTGTGTGCGCTGTATGGAAAAATGTATGTCGAAGGAGGAAAGATTATTAAAGAGCATGGCTGCGTCGGAGTGCGCTTGTTGAGCGACGATTAAACGCACATGCTTGGACTCTTGTCGATGATGATGATGTACTGGTGCGACCGAAGAGACGTAGGAACAATTACCATTCACATAAGCACGCGCATTAAATACGTCGCGGGGCACTCACGCTAGACGCCAAATGTCGAAAGGTTTTATATTTATATATTAGAGTACGAAACTGGCTCCTTCCTCTTTATCACGATTGACTCATCGTCCTACGGGACAACCTAGTGTAATTTTTTTTTTTCAAACTCCAAAACGAGGCATGTGTCTTTAATAAAATTTAAACTTTAATTCAACGTCTAATCTTTAATGAATCATTTCCAATTTCAGGATTGGTAGATTGCTAGTACAATTGATTAAAGAGAGCGAAAGAGAAAGACGGTATATAGAATATTTGATATTTAAAACTCCGTCCCGGCAAAATCATGAAGCACGTGTGCAATGATGTTAATAAAAAAAAAAGAGGAAATAAACAGCTTTTGAGAACAATGTGGTAAAAGAGAGGTCCCAATCACGCTGGGCGTCGGAAGAAAGAAGAGGGAGGCGCTGGGTATAGACAATTCTGGATTTCTTATTTACAAACGGTCGTGTCGCGCGTAAGCGTGTTTTTGGCTCATTATTCGCGCGATCTGTGATCGAGTCTCGTACTGCGTATGACGACGATAGGCGCGCTACATGTATACACGTGTGTAATATTGATGCGACGCCAGCGGCCAGTGTCGCGCGCGTTATCGATCCAACGATACAAGGTCGCGACAACAGTGTATAGAGAATAAAAAGCTATTGTCAGACTCGAGTTTGTTGGTTCTTTGTTTTAAATATAAGATGGAGGTACGTTTCTTTATCTCTTCCGTCTTTCTTTTTTTCCTCCCGCTCTTCCCCTCTTTTTTCTCTCGTTGTTGTTGTTGTTGTTGTCGTGAAAAGAGAAAAAGAAAGAATCGCTACAATTGAAACGAATGAAATACAGCTGGATGTAATCTGTTAAAATTTTCTTAGCTTTAATCGTAACGCGAATTTATTTTTGTCGGCGACGGTCTTTTGTAATGGAGCAAAGTAGATGTATTGCGCGAGATGAATGCCTCACGAAAATAATAATAGTAAAAGGAATATATACAGATATAATGATAATCACGACGAAGGTATAAAAGCCGTAAATCGAACGGCAAATTTTGACAAAGATAATTCACGTCTGAAAGATAAACGTGTACGCGCGCAGGGAACACAAAGAATTATGCGACTATTTTCGAGTTGTAATTAAAAAAAAAATTGAATGCTTATGGATATTTGAACGACGAGATTTGCTCTGGGGATTTGTTATGACATTAAGGAAATATGACGCATTATCATTACCATATTTCATTAAAGAAATATATTGATGGTTATTAAATTACAATTTTTTTCCAAAAAGATTCATGACTTTTTTATTATACTCACTCGGACCCCCTCTTCAGCCATGTATTTTTTTCAGTTTTCAGAATTTAGAAAAAAAAACACGAAAAAAAGCAACAATTTGTAAATAAACGGAAATTTTTGGCCCAAAGCAGTTTTAACAAATTTACACAAAAACACAGAAGCGTAAAAAATAATTGAGTTTACAGTCGATCCGATAAATTAACTTTTCTTTCGATCTCGTACGTGAGGATATTTATCAAATGAGCTTGAATTAATTAAAAAATAAATTAATGATTTGCGACGCTTTGGACTTCGATGACACGCTGATGTACCATTTTATCTCTATCATCTTAACGAGTTATTGTTTCTTCAATTTGCACGTCATTCGTTTCATTTTTTTTGCGCTTGCTTAACACATTAATCACAATTATTTAAATAAAAAAAAAATGAAAAAATTCAAATGTACAAAGTTCTATTGCACATAGATCTCGAGATATCACAACTACCAAATGGTTTTTGAGAGATTCTCGCCAAGTTATGCGGAGTCTGGGCATTCTTGGTTTGTTCTCCAGCTATTCGCGATGTTGGAAATCCAATGCATTGCAGCGGGAGCTGCGCGCGCGGATCCAAGTAATTGTTGCTCTTGCAAAATTGCCCCAAGTTGCTGCGGTCGGAATACACTGGTTGTTCTCCCTTAATTGAAATTCATCCTTGGCTCGTTGTTAACCCCCGTGCCCCTTATCGAAACATCATCAGCTTCTTTGCGGAACAGTAAATAATCGAAGAGTACGCACGATATTTTTCTAAATAGGAGCAGCCGAGATAAGGATAACCGACACGGTTAGCAAATTAGACGCAATAAGCCTTGGGCAAAGGTGTCGCGTCGTTAACCGAAGTACCCTAAGAGTCAAGAGCCGCTGGCGCTGTACGTACTCATTTGAGAGCTTACCACGCGCATCTCTCGCATGCCGACTTCGCCGAGCGAGAGCCACTGCCACAGCCGCTTCTACAATTCTAAACATTACACGTTCCGCACATTGTAAAATATAAAAATAACAATGGCCCTCCAAGATCAGGACTACTTTGGCGAAGAGAAGACAGTGGCCAAACTCGGGAATTCGTCGCACGGCATAAGGCAAACGATCGATCGTCAAGCTCCCTCTTGCTTTTTTATTTCGCCTGAAAAACTCGTCAGCGGTAAGTACTGGAGGCAAAGAAAGAGAGAGAAAGCGGTGTTAGGAAGTTGCCGGGGGTCTAATTACAATGCACCGAGGTGCGAGCTTACGTGAGCGAATTCGCCAAGAATAAAGGGGCTGGAGGGAAAAAGAGCGCGCGAGTGTGCGTCTTACTACGCCGCGCGAGCTCTCGAGTAAAAGTTGGTAAATCAGTGCGAGAGAGAGAGAGAGGGAGACACGTTTATTGGATCGTTAGCAGTTTAGAACACGTGTTGCAGCTGTTATGTCCACGCTGGGCGGGAAGGGCCATGGAGAGAAGGAACGTGTCGCACGCGCAACATGTGAAAGAGTGTAAGAGAGAGAGAGAGAGGGGATTTAATTTCGCGAGATTTGTGAGGTATACAAGACGGGCGCTGTAGGTATGTATATTCGAGTTTGTATGGAGAACGGGATATATCTAATTGCCGAGCGGGCAAGTGCGCGTTTGCTGCTCAATGGCTTTTGCGGTTTTTCGCGAAATCCGCAAGAGAGTTCGCCGCTGGAATTTCGATCGTTATTATACAATTGCGCTGCGGGTTCAAACGCTTTTGCGCGCGTGGAATATATCGCTGCGATTCTTAGGAACGAGCGGAATAGAACAAAAGCCTGGATGGGACTGTGTAGGCTGTGTGTTAATGTAAAAGGTTTATATATGGAAGAAGGAAGATGTTCGGGGAACGTAAACTCTTAATTCTATGGGCGTTGTGGCAGGCTATAGTTATGTAGAAGGCTTGTTTATGATTATTTCTGTATAAACTTTATTGCTACGTGATAGTATTATAAGCGATTACAAAATAACGGCCGTATTAAACAGTTGACAGGTGTTTAAGTACGTTTGCATCGACATAAATATGTTTATAGAGTCGTTAATGATTAAGTGTTTTTACTAAATCTACTTATCTTACAAATTTTTTTATATAAAATCGTATCAAAATTCTAAGTAATAAATAATAAATAAATATATACGTAAACATACTTATGATCATTTAAATTGTCTATACACTTGATGACCAACGACGATTTATTGTAAGCAAAATCATTGTATAAAAAAAAACTGTTAAACTTAAATTTATGTATATCTATATACTTAAAGGGTATTCATTAAATTATACAGGGTAAAAAAAATTGTTGAAATTGCAACTAATGCAATTTGAATAACTAGCTTAACTTAAATAATGTACATCGAGACCGAATTAAAAATCTAACGAATACTGGACTAGAAGCTTTCTCACTGATTTGTCATTCTACGATTTTTTCAAAGTAGCAAAAATTAAGAACAGCCCCGATATTTCTGCGTAAGAAAAATCGATGATAAAAAAAATATATATCTGTAATCATGCATAACGATGTTTTTCTTTTTCTTGATAATTTGAGCCTGGCTTGTATAACTTGCTGAGTATTGTTTCCAAATTGACACCAAATAGGTACGCTGCATCGACGGGATCGATTTTTCGACACTTGCGACTGATAATAAGAATTTCCAATTGTTGGCCAGTAGAATTGATAAGCAACAAAATTTCTTCGTTCTTGCTTGCTGTTTACGCTCGACAAACGCTAAACTTCGTTAGCAAATTGCGGGGCAGTTCTTAACTGTAGGAGCAGTAAAAGCCAAGAGGGAAGTAGGGGTTTCGTGCTGGAAACAAAAAAAAAGATGGTAAAAACGTGTGCACTACAATACCAAAGTGTCAAGTGTCTCTGTTTATACTTACATTGACAGAGGCCGGAGTATTTGTTGGAGTAACTGACGCCGTGCTCGTTGCATTCGGGCCAGCCAAAGGAGTAGGGATCGAAACCGATAATGTTGCCACTGTGGAAGGAGAAAAAACATCACTCGTAAAAAAAGTGGTACGACAAGATCGTTTCTTTTTAATTGACCGCACGATATAGTTTTAGGAGACAGTTCGGCATCTAAATAAAGAATCGCATTAAAAAAGAAAATCGCGTCAAAATATTTTGTTATTGGGATTACCGGAATAGAAAAGAGAAGGTCCATTTTATGTATTCCGAGGGGGAAAACCGCAGTAAGAAAATCACGCGAGAGATGAATGTCGACCTCTGGTTCTAAGAAAATTTCTATGTATAGATGTAAAATAAATATTATCGCGGGGAGCAGCAACAAAAAAAGATATAAAGGTGTCCGGTCAAACTTGATTCCGGCCGGTGGCCCGTGAATAATACCTGGATATGTTATAGCCTTTTTATCAATTTAATGGTAACATTAGGGAGAGAAAGATCTAAAAATAACGCTTTTTATCTATTCGCGCATAAATATCAATCGTACGCTTTTTTCTCTTACCGTAAAAAAAACACCCAAAAAAAAAGAGGAGAATTCAATGTTGAACGGCCGTGGCGAATTCGTGTGCGAGCAGCATTTCGAGCGAGCAATCATAATGAGCTGAACTTGACAGTTGCTTAATTAATTCTTACGCAACGGGCATCGGTGCCGTGTCCAATTAAAAATCAATTAGCTCGCCGTTAAAACAGGTGATACACGATCTCGTAAAACCGTTCGCGATCTTCCGCCCCGGGCGTGTTCTAATATAAAAAATCCCCGGCTTCCAAGATAAGATTTACAACTTTATTCTACGGAAACAGGCGAATCTGTGACACTCACCTAGGTCCATAATTGCAGACGTAATTCTTCGTGTAGCCTCGGCGTGGGTCGTAATAGTAAGAGTAGCCGCAGCCAACGAGGAAGGTGTCACCCCAGACGACCTGCACAATAAGCCGGTCGTTTATTAGCTTTCTAGATCGTTAAAGCGCTTTTTTGATTAAATAACGGTCAATAGACGCTTACCTGAGTATAATGAGCGGTCGCGGGACTGTAGCCCGTTCGGTAGTATTGAACCTCATTGAACCAGTCGTTGATCTTCTGGGTCCACTCGGGCTCGGTGTCGTAGACCGAAGTCGGCGGTCGCGTCGTCCACGTGCGCGCCAGATTCTGTCCAACTGCGAATCGGCCTTTAATCAAGAAGAGAAAAAGATCGATTTTAGTATATAAAGAGAGTCTAGTCAGCTATTCATGAGCCTTAGCCGGACTCTTTATTGAGGTTTGCGGTACGATTTTTGATTATGCTCTAATGCCGGATAAAATTTGGGATTTGTATTCGCGTTGATGATCGCACAGTTTTGCTATTTATCGGCGGTTTTTTTTTCTTCTTTTTTTGATCGATACGATCGCGATTTAATGGCGAGGGGGAAATTAGGAAGAAACCAAGATTAATGTCCGTGGGCACGACGAGTGCAGATTCATTAGTTGAAACCGCAAGAGATGACATTATATTATATTTCGAGATGAGTCACGTTTTGCCAGTTGACCTTTTTTTTCGGCGGAGAAAAAGAGAGGGAGGCTATGCTCGTAAATAAAACGTAACAATATAAAACGAATTTTAATCGTCGATTAATCATCTCGGCTTTAGGCTTAACCGAGCAAATAATTGCTCCTTAAATTATTTTGATTGCTCCATTACGAGCGCTTCTGCGCGAATTATATCGCGATTTTATAAAAATTTGCTCGAAACTTTAAACTACAGCCAGAACGTTATCGGCCCGATGATGAGACTTTAGTCACTCGGCCCGCGTAACCGTGGGAACCGGCCGAGAAAACACTTAGTTTTATAAATATGATAATCGCATGCAAATAGCCGTGCTTTTTTTTTCTTCTTTTATTTCTACAAAAGATTTGAAAGTGACGCCACGGAACTTTAGTTTCTAATTTTTTTGTTCGTCCCCCTACCCGCCACCTCGATTATATCCTCAACGAAAACGACTGCCGGACTGACGTATGTCCGTACACCTCGTAAAATATATACCGATAAGTCGAAAAATTATCGTTCTTTTAATGCGTTGTAGCGCGATATATTTTGAAAAATTCGTCGATAAAAAAAAATGAGCGACAAAGAGTCCAACGGGAGTTGCGTCAGGATAGGCGCAATAAAAATTCGATTGACGCAATACCGATTTGAGCACGTTAGGGCCACGTGTGTGTATGTGCGCTCGGTTAGTTTAACGAGTAAACTGGTTTAAAACCTAATCGTTCAACGAGTTTCGATACTTACGGACATTGCGTTGATGGTCGTGATCCTCGGCGCATCGGCTTGCCCATTGCTGAGCCACAGCCGCCAGTTCGTCGTCCCAGACCTGCGGACAGTTTCGATTTACGTTAATACCTTCCGAGAACTCATAAGGCGCGGTTTAGGCTCGTGTCGTGTATTACAAGGGCTAAAACCTATTTTACGAGCGTGTTTATCGGTAGAAACTAGTTAAAACTACGCGGATCAACGTAACGTGATATATGCACGTGTATTGCCACCGAGAAAGTGATAGGAAATTTATGAAACGAGCGAGGCGATCGGTTATTTCCGGATAAACGAGTTTAAAAAATCGAGCTTTTTCCTTACCATCTCCATCATCATCTTCGCCGACGGCTGGCCGCTAACTTGACCCAGAGCAACGAGCTGCCTCAGGCGATTGTGCTCGTCGAGTATGGTCTTCCTGTCCTGGCACGAGACTCCCGTTTCTGAAACAGACACAATGTGCCCCAACGTGTAACCAACGTATTCGTTTGACTTTTGTATAATTTATAATTTTCGCTAAATGTCCCTTTCCTTTTTCGTCATAATAAATTAGAGAAGAGAGAGAGAAAGCAGCAATAGCGATAATTTTTCTTTTCTTTTTTTTTTTTTTTTTGAAAAAGAAATCCGAAATACGGTTATTAGCAAAAAGCCTATATAATTGTGTCGATACATAATTCATGGACAATTTTTTTCTTTTTTTTTTTTTGTTGCTTTTTTCGAAAACTCGTAAGCCCCGCCCCGAGCGGGCGAGCAGTTTTAAATTTATTGTATCCGCTCGGGATTGTCAATTGATTCTTTGATCAGTTCTTTGACGATTTTATGACTTTGACGTCAGTATGGTGAATTTTTTCTGACAGCTGGCAAGGCGCGTATGGAAAATTTTCTAAAATGGAAAAGACCTGTTTGAAACAAATATAAAGCCGGGAGACACGATTAAACAGGCGCGCACGCGTCCGGTTAACACCAGGCTCGATCTCTCGTAATAGACCTCGATAAATTTCGTCGCTTTTTCATCGATATTATTAATATACTGATATTTTAATTATGACTCAAAGGGAAGGGCGGGGGGGGGGGAGAGGTAGAAAATTAAACGGACGCCGGGGGCGCGTCGGTATATAAATCACGAAAATAGGAGATAGAGAGGAAGAGAGGCGCTTTAGCATAATCGCTACATCGTTTTGAATTGATAATTTTTAAAAAGGGGCGTCCGTGTCGTGTGTGTGCTGTGTCGGTTTTTGAGAAAACGGTTCCCGCGCATAACTCATGCTCTCCCGCGCGCGCGCGCCCGGTAATGAGATTCACCTGTTGTGCGCGAAACAGATCACACATAATTAAATATTAAGTGGCCACGGATACATAACCCCCCTCGGGCGTACACTATACAAGTTCAGAAAGCGCGCATGAGAAATACGGACGAGAGAGATTGGCCGAGGTTACCGATTCTCACGCAGCGCGCGGTATGTAGACCAAGCGCGTTTTAATCGACGCTCCTGCATATACGTGTCATCGGCTGATTATTCGGCAGCGGACACGAGAGAGAGAGAGGCTTGATCAATCGGTTAAATTAATCGATCGATCCTTCATTCTATTATCACTTTCCCCTCCGAGTTCGCACGGCGTCTCTCTACTCTCTTCTCTCCCGGTTATTCATCGGTTTCGCAAAATATCCGTCGGAGGAGAATTGATTTCTTGCCGCAGAAAAAAAAAGAACCACGAGCATCGCGAGCTTACGTGATATAAAAAAAAAACGTCTAAATATAAAAAAAGGAAAGAAAGAAAAAAATTAGCGGGAGGTATGAGAAAGAGAGGCTGCGGCGAGAGAAAAAGCTTCCTGATATCGTCATCGTACCGATCAGGAGGCAAGGTGAACCGTTATTTAAGGGGGTCCAGTTAAAATCAAGTTCGACCCGTAGTTTTTTTCCTCTCGCTCTCTCGTGCACCTTACGCACACGTGCTGGTCCGATTATACGAGCGTCGGGAAGCTTATTGCGTGGGCTAACTCGTACAAGCGTATCACTCTCCGATCTGATTTATTTCCGTGGGCCCCCAATAAAAGCCACGCTGCTCTAATAGACACCCGAGAGAACTAAGCGATTTGACTTTGCTTGTGAACTAGGCTCTCTTTTCCTCGGCTGATTCTTATCGGGCCCACTTGTTCGACCGCTTGTTAATGATGCTTTTACGAGTTAATCTACACGTGTTCTCCGGTCTCGAGGTACTTTTGTTGAAAATTGCCTCGAAATTTAGAGGAATGGAAAAGAAGGAGGCAGGCTTGAATTTTAGATAGCTCAAAATGGAGAGCGCCGCCTCGAAATTGTATCTATTCGTTTCCTTTTCAGTTTGATAAGTCGGAATCGTGAGTATCGGTATACAATTTATAAGCTTTGAAATCCGAATAATTTAAAGCTTCGTCCAAGGTTTTATGCTGGTTACAATGCAATTGTATGATATTCATTCGGCTGTATTAAGCCTTTTAAAGTATTAACTTTATTGTAGTGGGCAAAAGATTTTTAAAATGAACGATGAAACTTTCTTTTTTTTTGCAAGCCATTTTTTGGTCACCATTCTGACTCATTAAAGCGGCAAAAAAGCTTATTTATATTATTTCTTAATTTTCGTCAAATAATGTATATCCGCGGACATGCTTAATTTGAATAAGTAGCATAAATAATGAAACTTAGACAATTTTAATAAATTTAAATAAGATATTGCAAAAGAAAAAAGAAATACATTTAAGCCGGAATACAACCACGGCACTGCACAAAACCGAGAGAGAGAGAACAAAAAATAAATAATGAAAGCGAGAGAGAAAGAGAAAATGTTACAAGCAAAAACGGCTTTTGCAGCGCGATTAACATTTTTATTTCGGGGGGGGGGGGGGGGAGGAAAAAGAAGAAACA